>JAECUM010041122.1:0-21846 GCA_016617855.1 Megalonaias nervosa
ATAAGGCTAGATTACTACAGCAACAATATCATGATCTCACTGGGGAAAAAATCATATTACCAAAATCGAAAACAGATTTAAATCTTTAAAAAAATACATCAGATCACTAGAAGAAACACACGATGAGTTTATAAGGTTATCATCGATTGAGCCGTCAACATCAAGATTTGATTCTGACCGACTTAATGATCATAGAAAACAAATTCCATCTGAGTTACAGTTGCATGATTTTATAAAACAAACGCAGAATAAGTTTTACAATTCATATTTGGTGGACGCTTAAAATAGATGGCTATGGAATGTTTATAGATTCAACAATGAATCAAAACTTATGCTCATAAAATAGTGCAAACTCTAAAGACAACAAGAGGTATTCTTTTCAGGATAAAATTTTAGCTGAGCAATAAACACCAGATGGTTCACGGTGGATCATACATAATAAACTGGATCCGGTAAATAAAAAAGATCAGCATCGATAATCATCCTGGACAAAAGTACCAAAACAGGAACGTTTATCGGGATAGACAACACCTACTACAAGAACGCTTACCCTGCTACAACTGTTGTTTACGCAATTTATTACATGAATGAACTAAACATAGATGCTCTTGCTCCGATCAAAACAGGCTCGCTAAATTCTGTTGCTCAACGTATAATGGAACATTTGTGAACTCCAAACGTGGAAACAAATTAACAGAATCAAGTAGCAAAAATGATTAGGAAAAACATGTCAGTGCGACTGGATGTCGCATAAATAACATAGCCGAGTTAGAAAAATTGTCAATGTTTCCGATAATTGTGAAATCAATAACAAATGAAGGTTTATATAACTCGAACAAATTTACAACACGTGCCGCTCCGATAACATTAATTGATCATAACTACCATGCGTGGATAGAAGTAGTAGCAAACTTTCCACAACTAATAACAATAAGATTTTACTACGGCGATATTTTTGAAGATATTCACAACATCAGTAAAAATTAATCTGTATCAGTCTGGTTATTTTATATTCACGGCATCGAAGAGGAGCCAACGACGTAACATTTGATCAGAGTCTTTTGCCATCCGAAGTTCTTTATCGGAAGAAAACGCTCCAACGTGCTATGAAACAGAATGCCGTAAAATATGATTGTTGCAAACATGACTTACTGGTTAACTGTTTTACTAATTCGTCTGTTGTATGTCATATTGCACAAAAAAAAATAAGAGGCGTCAAACACCAAATTGATTTCTCAGCAATATATCTAATTCTTGCGTCGAATTTTGTCATGGTGGTCTCTGGAACACAAAATATAATCCATCCGACATGATCACAGTTGATATTGTAGCAGCTTATCCGGCGACTTTTCTTGAATATGGTGAGTGTCATCGTTATTTTGGACGATTCGGGCTCAAAACATACGAAATGACACGAGTTGCAATGAACGGGCCACTACCAGATATTGATATTGCTGGATTTGCCGAGATTGAATCATTCGAGTTTTCATAATTATCCTGTGATACAAATTTGGTTTGATAGACATTTTAATAAACCAGATACAAATGTCAATTTCAACGATTGTTGCGCAAAAATCAGCGTGGTTGGGTTTCTATTGTGTTATTAAGACACGTGTTAGACACTAAAATTTTAAGGTCGTTAACGGCAACCTCTGCGATAACTTCGTACGAGCAACAAAAACAAATTTGGTTGCCACAAGATGACAAAAAATATTTGTAGAAACATTATTGGTAAATTCACATCAGCGATATCCCGTCGTTGTACAAGATTAATCATGGATCCAGCAGAATTATATTTTGTTGTCAAGGATACCGAAGCAAAAGGTATATTGGTGCCACGGAGAAATGCAGCAACACACGATGGAACAATTATAGGCACTATCATTACATACTGAAAAGGCAAATCTCCTCAATTTACTCATTTGAGATCATCTGCGCTGGCATACTCGTCAATAAGCCTATTACCAAGGATCGATAGATTTCCCAATGACACTGTTAGAGTCGCCAAGGATTTTGTCTATATTAGTCGTAGTAAAATGGATTTTTTTAAGACATTTATCGAAGAAGACATAAGTGGTGTCAAATGGGGTTCGTGGAGAATAAAACACGAACAAATAGTAAATATTCTGCATCAGCCGACGTTAAAGCTCCTGATGTTTCTTATCGCAACGATAATTTATCACAGATTTCATCGGCGTCGACATAAGTGGTGTCAAATGGGGTTCGTGGAGAATAAAACACGAACAAATGAGTAAATATTCTGCATCAGCCGACGTTAAAGCTCCTGATGTTTCTTATCGCAACGATAATTTATCACAGATTTCATCGGCGTCGACAGTGTATGATCCAATCACGAAACATAGTACGTTCTATCTTGACAGTCCAGGTGGTTCTGGTGAAATAACGTGTGCGATAGAATTATTCACAAAATTCAGATATGATTGTGATAACTCCAACTCACCGGCCTGCCAGATAGATGCAACATTGTGGTGTCAGCGCATGCACTTTCATAGTATCTTTAGACGGCGTGCTGATGCATGGACGCCCGAACGAATGGGACAAAAATATATCCCGAGAATAATTATTTGGGACGAAATCTGAACGGCGTCCATAAAAACATTAGACTTTTCTTGATTGGTTATCAACAAAATCTACGGCAATTATTTGTTTGTGGCGATCCAGGGCAACCTCTACCATTTACTGGAGAATCCCCACATGAATGGCTGACAATTACGTTGTCTGCTACGAATAAATGTTGTGAGACCACCGATCACATGATGTAACATTACGACAGTTGAAATTGCTAATCAGACTACAACCAGGTAAAATTAAATGTGAAATCATGCGTGTAGTAATTCCAGAGACACCGATGTCTGATGTCTAGAACTTAATGGAGCCCTAATGATCTAATAGTTGTATCCAGGACAATTGTACGAGATCACCTGCAGCGTAAATTATTTCATCTTCACAAACAAAACTTTCCAACTAAGCTAGTCCAGTTATGTTACCGTGTGCTGATACACGCCGGTAAAATAGCCTCGGTGACATTCCTGGAACGGGCACGAGACAAAACCTCATTCTTAATGATATTGTCGAGGTTCGGTAGAGGCTGTACAACAGGAGTTGTCGTGAAACTCATCATGCTGGATTCAGGGATATGCAATACCAATTCATTCGTCTCAGGGATTAATAATATCAGATACCAGTATCTGGATTGTCGATGATCGCATCGAATGGTCAAAATTAGTTTACCTGACTGTATCTAAAGTAACAACAATATATCAGTTACACAGAGTTGTCTACGTGTTGGAACTGAACACGGTAGCAGTAGCTGCGGAACCGCCGTCACAAACAACAACCTCACCAGGAATAATCAGCGTGGTGAAGAAACAATTATCTGATTATGCGCGAGATGACAAACTCTGGATGTTGAATTTGTCATGATGCTGAAACTACGACAAAATAATCACTGCGTCTGCTGTAACAAAATAATGTTGTGGCAGTATTTTCCGAATGACGTACGACAATTTACTGTGGACAGAATTGATATTAGTCTAGGCCACACACGCGAAAATGTCTCTCTCATATATCTTGAATATAACAGACGCAGAAAAGCTTCGTTCCTCTGAGCGTGTGATTCTTGTTAGCATTTTTGTTGGCGCTTTATCCAATCTGGTGATAACTAATTGTTTTCAGGATTTATCTCCAATTGTTCCCTGACGAATCCACGTTGAGAAGCTGTTGAATCTAGTCTGTAGATTGCTGGCTGCACAGCAGATCATACCACGCTGGAAATTTTGTGTGTTGTTACACTCCACATGGTATCCGTTGCTCTTGCTGACCACCCTCAAGTTCAGCAGGTTCATATAACTACCTCACTATTACTTGACTACCCAACACTGGTTGTGCTTGATCCACCGGTGAATTTTGTCGTGGTATGTGTATTTTCGCAATTGCATCGGCAAGTTTCATATTAATTCCACTAGTGACCCCGTTGTTTAACGCGGCCACCACATGAGGCAGTCTCGCAACCCATTCACGAGTTCTGTCATGAACGCTCAGAGTGCAAGTCACTATGCAAGTGTTTGATTAAATCGTTCAACGATTGCCTGATCGCGATATATAGCGTTGTGTCCAAATCTGATTTTAACGTTATGTTGTTACATTGTGAAATTCTTTGCCAGGATCAACCTATAGCAATTGTGACCATCGTAATGGTCCTCGCGAATAAATTCATTCAAACGCTGCTGAGACTTCAGTTGCTTTTTTAGGCAATAATGGTTCAGCATCTTTGTATCTACTTGCAACGTCTACGGCAGACAACGCGTATTTGTATGTGCACCGTTTATATAGGTCATGTGGTAAACACAAGATATCTGCCTGATGAACTTTGTTGTCTATGCTGAAATCAAACCGTCCATGTTGAATCGTTTTGGGACGTGGAAGATAAATTTGCCATATGGCCTGTCGTGACGACCAGTCTGCGGCTACAGCACGTGTTACACCTGCTACATCGGCGAGGTTTTTAGCTGCTGCTGTACCTCTCCAATATCCTCTTGGACTATAATAAATCGCCTCCATTATGTAAATATTGGTGTTTAATTGACAGCTCGGTTAGCTACGCTCCCAACATTATTTTACCTTTCATCGCTGACCTTATCAACCAATTCGCGAGTGAGTCTGGTATGTTTTTATTCTTTATCGAAGTGAGCATGTGAATTAACTTGACACATGCGATATGTCATTGCTGTAGATCTAGATTTTTATACACGACATCATGAACATGGCACGCTTGATCAATCGCATTTACCGGAAATTCGCCAGGTTTTGGTTGTGTTTTTTCTTCGAGTCTAATATCAAGGCGAGTTCCAGGGCCACAATAATTATATCCTGGAAGACGCTTCTCACCAGGATACTTAGCCCATAGTGTACCAGGTGTTTTCCCGAGTGCCTTAGCAATATAGTCGCCCGCTGTTGCAAGAGGAATACTCATAAACTTATATTTTTGTGTGCCGCATTTTACGCATTTATCTGCACGTGCTGCGGTTTGTTTCTCAATGCTAACGCTCTCTGAAACATTGTACCAGTGATTGTCATGCATCTAACACATAATAAACTCATAATTATAACAAATATTTGATTTATACCATATGAACGTGATTAACGTTTCAGCAACACGTGACAAGCACCAATCAATCATCATTCAATGATACTAGATTCAATTCGAGCTATTATAATTGGTCCATCTGCTTCGGGTAAAGCCCAGTTGCTGCTCAACGTCATAATGAGGTGGCTCAAATGGGACAACTTTCTTTAGTAGCGCCATCTGTGGATGACCAACGATGCTATAATGTTCTTAAGGAACGTAATGAATCGGCGGCGGCTTAAGACGATGCTATTGAATTTGTCACAAACATTGATGAAGCGCCGTCCGTCGATCATCTTAACTGGTATATCAACTATCTAGTGGTTTACGATGATGTCATGTTTGACAAACAAGCAAATCTAGCCAGAATATTTTCACGGGGCAGACATAAAAACACAGATGTCATTTACGTTATTCAGATTCCCAAAGTAACTGGAGATAACTGTAATTTGTGGCTATTTTTAACGGGTTGATATTCATTTGCTTCAAAATATTCAGCAGACATGGTGTCCCGGCGACATGGACATAAACATATTAAAAAATTCTTCGCATATGCTCAGAGAACCCCGCATGGATTCATCACAATAAGTTTACACGATTCAGCATCACGTTATCAAGTTGGTCTCGTAAAAATCTGTAAGTAAAAAAATATATTTGTTGTATAATGAATCAAGAAAACATTAACGAGATTATCTCTGCGATCGGAAAATTTCAGCATGATAGTCTCGCGGTTCAACTCGATGTTGAAAAAGTCAAAGATAAGTTTGAGATGATGCAGAAGTGACGTGCAGAGGGCAGATATACACTCGCGGTTGACTACAGATTTATCAGTTGACTCCAGGTGTAATGGAAGTGTCATTGGCGGATTTACGCGGACAACATGATATTGATAAATGTTTCCATTGTTAAGTGTCATTGAGAAAATACGATAAGATTTGTCTCTACAGTATAAAACTCAAGCGTCTGTAAGTGCTCGTACGAGATAACTAAAATACCGCTAAGATTGCAGAATCTGCCAAGGAGGAAGAGCCTAAACGACAAAATAAAATTAATGACAAAAAATGTTTTTATGTTTTGTTTTTTTTTTTTTTGTCATTGGCTAAGAGAGGCCGTTCATGGTCTGTCACGCACATACAAAAATAATGGTAATTCTTCACCACTTGTGTCCAATAAACCACCGTCTTGGTCAGTAAGAAGAAATAGTAAGTTGCCAGGGTTAGTGAGCACTGACACGATCAAATGATCCAGCGGGACATCCGGAGAAAAGCTGTAAAGAACATATCCCTGTGGGCCTGCAATAGCAATGCTTGCCCAGGTGCGGTATTGCAACCGTCGACTGCGTCACAGATCAGATTTACAGAAATCGTCGATGTGATTTTCACAATACCCGGCGGAACATGACGACCACCACCCTTTGGATCATTATCATGTGTGAGAATAATTTCTGGATTTTTTATTTTTTCCAATTTCGCATATATTTTCGGAAATATTCTTCACTTATGTCACTGAGAACTTCATCCATTTTAGCGTAATCTAACCCGGGTAGTTTGAACGTTGGCAGCTGGTCTTCTGTGATCCTAAAATAATAAAGAAATGCGGTTTTTTACGCCGTTTACACCCATCATATCACCCTTGAGAATTACTGTGTCTATTATGGATGTTTGAACGAGTTTTGCGTCAAATTTCACCTGATTCAGATCCTTAAACTAACACAACGATTTTATGTTTAAGATAATCATTTGGGTACTCAAGTATATATTTCTACATCACGTCCCTTAGATTTCTTTGTTCAGATCTATATTCCCCCGATAATAAATCTACTAATACCGAAGTAGGGTTATTTAATCTATGTATCATTCCAGAAAGTCGTAAACCCTCCGAAACATACCGTCATAGAACCATGCCAAGTATTCTTTGTCATCTGGCTCCTTCTGTTTTCAGCTAGGGATGATCTACTTTAACATACCATTGCAAATTTGTTATAAAATGATCAAAATTTCGACTTTTCGTGAATACTTTTTTATCTCTGATATATGATCAGATCCTTGTGGTGATGGTGGTCCAACATATATTGGCGCTTTCAGAGACAATCCCAGCAGGGTTCTGATCGACGACTTATATATGTCGACGGCGAAATTAAGCGTTGATATTTCAGTGGCGGCACTTAGTGTTGGCTCGTGTACCTTGATAACGATATTTGATTCTTTTCCTGTTATAGATTTAATTTTACGTTGACTTTCATCATCGATTTGATCGATTTGATATGATCATGTTGCGATGCTAACAACTTCCAAGACGGAGGACGTTCCAGCGCTGTGATTTTGGGAGAATAAAAGCGAATTCTTAGCGTCTAATACACCCAATGATTTTTCTCTGATATAGGCCGACTATAAAAAAGTCGTAATTGTGCCAGTGCGATTTCAAGTGGCCGACCATTAGGAGCTTATATCGCAGCTGGAAAACCAATATCAAATTTCCTCTGTGTTGACGTTGCTAATATCATTGTGGTCGTCGGTGGCGTTGTGTTAGCGATGATCTGTTCCAGTCCTGTGGTTATTTCTGAGGTTATTATAACCTATACTGCTGAATCTAAATGTGGCGTTGGCAACGTTGGGAACGCTGGTGTTGATATGTTTGCGTTCTTGTGATACTGATAATAAATATCCCTGATCGCATTAAATTCATTGTCCGATATTACACCTTCGTTTTATCCTGCTGACACAAACGATGATATATTTATGCAAGCATATGTCGCAGCATAAGTTATTTCTTTGTGCTGGTACATGTAGATATTGTTTCGCAATAATATTGAGGATACTAGCAACACCGATAACAACAGACACCCCGATTTCAACCACAGACGGTATCAAGTGCGTCACTGATAATGTGCCGATTAATGTTGTTCCAGCGACCAGCGAGGAAACCACGTATACATCATTGTCGATGATGACGATTCGTCTGCGAGATTATTTTTGCTTTGTCATATGCTCGTCGATGATTTCTTCCAGCGATGCCTTCCACGCACATGCTTGATTATACCGAAAAGATTGTGTGGTATTCATTGTGGTATATACTAAGTTACCGATTGAGGTGTTTTCGCGACAAATTCCAGACACCATCAATACGTCGCTGCGGTTAGGGTTTGGACTTCTGGATACAATATGAATGTTTCCACGGCATTTTGATTTAACACGACTGAGACGGTTCCGGAAAATATGTGGTGCAATGACGCCATGGATATATTGCATATATATCAAATTTAGCGGCGCTAAACACGGAGAGCCTATACACCCCGGTGACCTAAGCGGTATATTTGATAGAGTTATGTTCCACTGACAATGTTGTTGGCCCAGCCACCACTGTGTATACCGCGTTGATGAGCGGAGTTGTGTGAATTACACTATCTCGAATCTTTTTGATTTCTTCAGTGATGTCAGCGAGCATCACGTTGATGACTCTTGGTCTCTTGTATTTATGTTTTTGCGAAAATCCAAGTTTGCGGTTATAGAATTATTATCTTCAGAGCTGAATGTGGTCATTCTATCATTGATTCTCATTAAAAAGGTCATCATCGGGATGCTGATGTTGTCCACGTATTTCTTCGTTTTTGGGTCATCGTTTAATGTTGGTTCTCTCAAATTAGCAATGATATTTCCGCTCATGTTGATATCGCTAGTCATTGTATCACCGGCTTTATCAACGCATTTGCTGATCTCAGTTCTGATCTTGACGTTGCTGTTGTCCACGTATTTAATATTTTTGCCACGTCATCGTCTAATTTTGGTTCTCTCACATTGATAATTGTATTTCTGCTCATGTTGAGATCGCCATGCATTATATAACCGATTCTTCAAATGCGTCCAGCAATCTCTCCCATAATTGTTACAATTGATTCCTCCGAGTTTTTAATTTCACAGGTTTGGTAAACACCATTAAGTTATCTTAGGTCGCCCACGGAACTCGCAGAATAATATCTGTTAACGGGATATCCATCCTTGCTGATCCTAACAAACAACAACCTCATTTGTGTCAACATCGGCGAGAGGCAAAAGATCAGCAAGATCTTCTCGTGTTGCATATTTGGATAAATAAATGTCACCCTGGTGCTTGGCGCTCGTAGATCTTCCGTAAATATCTACCATTATAAATTATTAATCTCTTTAACACGACGTTGGACGGCTATGATGTCTGGTGGTATACTCATGCACAACGTTTTGAGGCGGTTCTGATGACCTTGACACAGCATTAAGTACAGCAAATATTTCTGGACTCCATATAGGAGAATCCGTTAATGTGTATGTTGGTAATGTTGATTACCAGATTAGTATGTCACCGCCTAAACCAATATACCGTCCTTTTTGGAGGTGTTTATGCCATGTCCTGTTGCTTTTTTCAGTGCCATTCCGGCATCTGTTCAAAGAGCACCGAGTGTAGCTCCTTTTGCACCAGCTGGGTCCGCTGATGCAATTAGAGCTGGTAACACTGATAGAAACGGAAATGTGCCACCTTTTTTGTTGTGTCGCTGATCGTATTCGCAGAAAAATTAAGCCGAACGCCAGTTTTGATTTCTTGGCGTCATTGTAGTGTTTGAACTGACAATCAGTGAACAATAATTAATTTAGCCCTGCAACACTGTTGATTTCAGAATTATTTTTGCCCGACAATTCTTCTGTGATGTCCATTGCAGCTTTTCAATCTGACCGGGTGTCAGAGTAACATTAACGTGATGATATGACATTATAACATCATGAATGATCTAATTACATATCGCTTGCGATTCAGTTACATTTTTCTAGGGCGCATCAATGACCCTCATTCGTCCACCAACTCCCTCAAGCAACATTGTTTTGTCTGACAGAATAACAGCGATTGCTCTGCAACAACCAGGACCAGCCGGTAATACACCTGTTCGAGCTTGAAAGTGTATGCCTAGACAAATCTAGGTGTTCGTGTGAAATATAATAGATCGGATATTGCTTTATGAAGGTCCGCGTGATATCTGCAAACCAGAATCAACATTCTGATCAGACCCCATGAATGACATCAATCGATGATATGCACGTGCAACATGCTTGTAGTTGAAATTCACTTCCTCGGATGGTTTTTGAAGTGCATTTATTCTCAGAGAAACTTCACTGACCCCGAGTGTGTCACACACTATTGGCTTTCGTTCTTGTTAACCTACGCAGGCGTTTTCCAGAAGCGCTATAAACACATGTCGTGGCGATGAAACTCCCTGTGGTGATACTATCTGCCATGTAAATAACCCACATGTTACTCTGGACGCTGTATGTGGTCATCGTCAACCACGACAGCGTAGACTTAACCGCCGCTATCCATGAACTAGAGCAGCCGTTGTTCTTCAACGAGTGATGGTGTCATTGTTGGCATCCACAACGAAAGCTTTGTCAATTTCACTTTACCATCATCAACACCATCAGGATGCCAGATTGCATCGTTGCCCATGGCTTCTCGAACTAGTACTATGGTGTGTTTAGCACCGAAAATAACTTTTTGACATTTCTACAAAATCCAAAGATGTGTGTCAGTGGAATCACACATGAAAATTCTTCATTGTCATTTAACATCGATCGACGTGCCGCAAATCCTAAGTTAAAATTTTTATTCACTGATGCGACTGCATCTCCAGCGCCGTTCACTGCTATGTTACTGTTCTCCGGGTGATAACTGATGTCCTTGGCGAACATCATTGATGGACCGGAGGACCGTGAATAATCATCGGAATATTTTGCAAGGCCGGGTATCATTGTGGCAACACCATTATTAACAAAACCAACTCGATCTACAGCTCCGTATAGTGTATTATCTGCTTTCAAAAGCTGACCTTTGATCTCAATAAATGCCACGGCGGGCAAGAAATATCTGCTTGTATCCTGAACTTATAGCTCGATTCGTCCACGTGCGTCTGGTACACCTGAATCATGAGAATAATACTGATAATCACGCACTGATTCATCTTTGAGGACCGGTGTGTCCATGTCAAATGCTGGATTATATACACGCTTGAACATTTTTATTTATATTCGTTGTTGTCTAAAACGACCGTCGAGCCAGACCACTTTCCGCTCTTAGACTTGCTGTTATATTTTTCTTCTCTCGCTGGATCCTTGTTGTTATGTCGGTGATGGCTAATACCCTTATCACGAACAACTTCGATGGCTTTGATACCTAATTGTGTTGCAATCGGGATAGCTTTTGGGTCTATCTTTCTAAAAGAACCCTGAATAACCAAGTCCATCTCCGTAGATCATTTTATAAACCTGTAATCGTGAATTTATCACCATGATGTTTTCACGTCCACGTTGGGCATTGTGTATGATCATGATATTTTGTTATCGCCAATCTAAGTGATCATTCTCTGCAACAGTCGTCGGTAATTTCATTGATTAGCGCCCGATAGAAGCTACTGTCCATGACGCCACCGTTAAATAAAGGCTGACAAATATCAGCTGCTTCATTGATGATTTCGTGGGAATTTGTTGCCGGCTCGTCCTTCACCAATCAAAATTTCTAGTTGATCAACATCAGCGGGGATGTTATTGGGACAAAGTTTATCTTCAATCAACGGCGATTAAGCGATCACATTACCACGTTGTCTCCCACGACGTCGATCGTGAGTGGCAAGGCCACTTCCGGTTGCTTCTTCATGTGGGTCATCATTTGGATCTGGTTGTAGTTCTAAAACCGCTGCCGGGCGGGTATTTGTCTCGGTCTTTCCCTTCCTTTTTTTCAGATTTAGTTTTTACACCCGATTTTATTCTTTCTTCTCTCGCTTTTTCAAGTTTACAGATACGGATTATTCTCCCGCTCGGCAAAATACGTAGTACAAATTTAGATATATTATTTATTTATTGTAAATAACATTATTTATATATTTTGTTACAGCTGAATATTCTAGAGCACAGGATAGTTATAAATTTTCTAAAACGTTATTGTTTTATCGTCAGCAAGTATTTATATTAGGTGTTAACAAATATCTCACGAAGCTTCATAGTCTAGTGGTAATATCGTTGGATTCCCAAACCATTACTGGCATACATCTTGGGTTCAAACCCTGGAATCGGCATACCGCTGGCGGGTTAAACCTGGAGTTATTTAAGTGGAGGGCCGCATCCCAAGCGTTCGAAAGTCAACCGGAAAACGCAGTGATTGCTGACAATTTGCGCACATCCGTACACCACCTCGGGTTCGCCTGGGGATGGGGGTTGAAAAATGTTTCAGCAATAAGTGCGTAAGCTGTTGACCGTAGAACCGTGGGGCGCGCGAATTTATGGACAACCCTCTGAATTTCTAGTATTTCGTTTCGTTTCTAGGAATTCACCGGAGGTATGTCCATGTGACCATAAAGGGGAGACACCGTCCCCAATCCATTTATGGTAAAAACAGTCAGTAGAGGTAAAGAGCCCAAAAATCCCAGAAATAAATATAGCCAGAAATAAATTAAAGATATAGCCAGAAATACATAGTCAATCCAAAAGTAAAAATAGACCTCATTGAAGGGCACCCCATGAAGAGACCCCATGAAGGCAGAAATTTTAAAAATGTGAAAACCTCATTGACGGGTACCCTATGAAGGCACTCCATGAATGGATATAAATTGGCACAAACAAAAATGCCCCATGATTGGTATAACTGGCAGTAAATTGGCAACTAAACTGCACAAACAAAAAGCTCAGCCTCTAGTGTGTACTTTGCTACTTGAAACTATATAATAATTATATTTTTTAAAAATTGGGGACAACATTTGGTCATCCGGTGACCAAAAACTCAGCCTTGTCGGATTCATGAGAAAACAACAACCAAGCCACGAAATTGCACAACGGGGACAATAACAAGTTTTCCTTGCAACGATTGGTCACGACAATGAACAAGACAGTGCGCAATTGAGAACTTTCTAAATGTATGTGTGCATGCATAGTGTTCCTCAATTGACGCAAGAACCGGCGAGACTTCACCTGACACCCACCCACCCCCAACAACCACCCCCGATTCCAAGGTAACATTCGTTTATTCTCCTGATTCATACATAAAAATAGCATTTCTCATCTGGGGTTCATTCTTTGCTAAATACGAATCCGTATATGAAGTTTCATTTTGTGAAAAGAGAAAACAAGTCTGCTATTTGATCTAATTAATCTTTATTTTTTATAAGGGGGAGAGAGTGAGCAGGGGGAGAGAAAGGAAAGAGAAATCTGGGCGAGGGAAGTGGAGAGAGATTGGGAGAGAGAACAAAGCTTAACCACGTATTAGTTGCCATTAGATTAACGATTATTTACATGCATTTAGACTCAAAATTTGTAATAAAACTGAATCTATTCACCTAAACATAATTTATTTTGGACTCGCTGACATTAACACATTTTAACTTTTATAAATTTTTCCATCTTACCATTTTCCCGTATTCTGGAGAACGGCAGCAACTACACCTATTCACAAAAAGGCATAGAAGTATGCCTGAAAATTATAGACAAATTAGTCTTCAACCGTTCTTAAGTAAAATATATAATTGTCTACTATTTGAAATGGCCGTCGTATGGGGTTTGCAACAAGAACAAGTAGGCTTTAGATCCGGATACCTCATAATGGATAATATATTTGCTATTAGCATTTTAATTTTTTTTAAATAGACTTATACATTTTATGCATTATGGATTGACAATGAGCATCTTTTTGATCTCACAGAATGTAGGCCTTTGTATCGTGAGTTTCTTATTAAAAATATATTTAGTAAATGGTTAACTATGCTGAGGGCTATCCACGAAGATGTTATAGCATGTCTGAAGACATGGTTAAATTCAAATATTTAATTGCTGTGATGGCGACATACAAGGTTGTATTCTGACCCCTGGAAATTAAAAATCGATTCAGAGAAGACGAAAATCACTGCATTTCGAAACTGAGGGATATTTTAGACAATAAGAAAACTGGCCCATCCATTGCATCCTAATAGCGATATCTTCCTGCAATGAATTTTTTGAATGTGTTTTCTCTGGTAAGAGACAAATGTTGTATATAGGTAAATGTGTCACGAAAGACTAACAGAACTTGCCGCAAACGAACTGTATTATTTGAAAGTCGAACTAAACCACTTTGACAACTCGACTTGAGAGCTATTTTTTAAACCGTGGATACTAAAATAGCACCGATTCTAAACTATCGGCCAGATGCCTGGGAATTTCACAAAGATAATGAAACAGAGATTGTCAATACCAAAATATTTTTTTTTAATTATTGTCACGTAACAAACACTGCATGTGTCTACCATGAACATGGGGAGAATGTAATTGCAAATATAAAGATACTGTCAGATAATGAAATACTGGTTTTAACTGGTACTGACACCACCTATTAGATTTTCCAAAAACAAAGCTATAATTTACACTCATATTGCAATAAGTACTTCGACTGTGTTAGGTAATCAAGTAAAACCTTTACGTTATTATATGGTATGGCAAACAGCTCGACGAATTAAGACATGGGTGAGGAAAGTTGCTTTTATTGTGTTCACCAAAGATGTAGAGATTTTCCTGTTGCCTAAGTTGTTAGAGCGTCCGCTTTGGATATGGGAGGTCTAGGGTTTGAACCCCGGCCGAGTCATGCCAAAGTCTTGTAAAAATGACACTAACAGCTGCCTCGCTTGGCGCTCAGCACTAACAGGATAGTGATAGGCCTGGTTGACCTGGTGCCAGGATAATGTGACTGGGTGGGATATGATGCTACATTACTGCGGCATAATGCCTCAGTGCTAGACATCACCATGAACTCCCAGACTGCAGATATCGTAGCAATATGATTCAAATTGTTAAAGTTAATTTAAAACTCTAAATCACACACACACACACACACACACACACACTGATATAGTGTTCATTTACTATGTATGCTCAAAATGTAAAAGTTCCATTTAGTGACTTATGGTGAAAGATTTTTAAAATATTCCAAATATTACATCGATATTTCTTTCTGTTTACGGATATTAAAGATGTAGACTACTTTGTCCAATGTCCACCAACATGAGAGGTCTAGAATATTTACAACGATGTTAATAATTACATGTTTTACAACTCTCTGCAAAGACCACGTCATAATATTATAATCTCGGATAATTTTATACTAATACTGCCTACATCGTTGAAGATCGGATAATCGATACGCAATGTATACCGTAATAGCAGATATTTTTGTACCAGACTGAATGTATTACTGTATTTCTTGCCAATATATATATATATATATATATATATATATATATATATATATATATATATATATATATATATATATATATATATATATATATATATATATATATATATATATATATATATATATATATATATATATATATATAGTAGTAGTAGTAGTAGTAGTAGTAGTAGTATCATTATTTACTTCTCAAGTAAGCAGCTGTCATATCGTTCAATAAACAATCCTTATTAAGTTCCTTATTATTCACAGTCGCCCACCCCCAATAACCCGACCATATTAAGTAGATATTCAATCCCTTGACATTAATCCGGGTAAACTGCGGTAACAAAGACCCTTTTGTACTGCTCTATGCGTTATTAACATTTCAAACGACATTGGTGGATTATTGGGGTTGTAAGAGACTTTCCTTTCAAACTGGGCCTCTGGCAATGAGTTTGAACCTCCCTGATTTACCTGCAAACAATGCGATTGGTCATTGACCTTAACCTGTTAAAATTCTTTTAATAATAATATTTGGACAAAACCGGATGTATTATCTGTCCAGGTCATCGCTAATAAGTAATATTCCCATCACTTGTGACACAATAACAGAAACTCATGTTTGACAAGTCAAGTCTTTCCGAATTAAATCCCAAAATGGCCAGGACAAAGCAGACTGAGGAGAAGTGTACAGTGCAATAGAGAGATAAGTACTACATACACATTTTTGTTTCTTTTGTATGTTGTGGGTTTTTTGGGGTTATTGTTTTCCATTTGTTGTTATTTGCATTTATAAATTTTTGTTCATTTATAAGGAATTTTCCAAATTCTCCCTTTATTGCTCAGCTATAAATCTGTTTTTTTGAACAGGAGAAAACTGAGTACTAAAGAATTTTTTAAATACAATAGTGTTTCACCAGTCTTAATTTGCAGTCGTGTGGATTATATATCTGCCTGATTACGAAAATACATGGATAGGAAGTACATGCTGGTGTGAGACCTCCAGATTGAAATTCACTTTCAAGGGTGAAATCAACTTATACAGCCGGTTCAAAATGGCTCAGGCACAGATAGATGGAATGAACAAAGTCAGACAAATTGGCACAAAATTATCCACATGCTTCATGACCAAGGAAGAGGGGCAAAAGCTGATTGCCTTTCACCCGAAAGGATGTCAGACATTAGACTTCGGGGATGCGCAAAACTGCCCCAGACAGTCAAACATTCTGATAGCTCTAAGAGTACAAGAGATAGATATTGACGGAATAGATGGATTACAAAATGGAGGTAGAAATAAATTCATCCTTTACCCCAAAGAATATGAAAATCCCATTCTAAAACAGGAATTCATTGAAGTGAAAGGTATCAGAGCAAAAGTAGAAAAAGTAGTACCAATAATCCTAGAGGTAGAGGCCAAGGTGACATACCTTTTTTTCTCTGGTCTCCCTCTCGAGATAGACAACAGAGAAATAATGACCAAAACAGAATCAAAAATCCAAACCCAAGTAAAAGCAAACAGAATGGCAACGATATGGGAATTTAGAAACGTTAAATCAGGGGTGAGAGTTATGACCGTACTGAAAGAGGATGAAAAAAAAATCCCGACGTATTTCTACGTCATGGGATTCCTCCTCTAAAGTTGGTACAGAGGCTGTGAAATGGACAGAACCTCTCCAAAATTTGCTAAAACCAGCCCCCTGCGCCAACTTACGCAAATACAATTAACAATCAGCATGTAAATTTAAGCGAGGCTGAAAACGACGAACTGCAAGAAAACATAACAAGAAAACATAACTAGACTTATAAATCAAGTAAGGGAAGAAAATCAGGGACCAACTAAAACAAACAAAACCAATAATGAGACAGGGACCGAGACAGAGACAGGATTTGAGACAGAAAACAAGAATGAGATGCCAACTAGAAAGGAGGGGAAAACGATGACAGACAAAACAGATGTGACAGAGTTGCCAATTTTGGAAGCAACGCAAAATATGGACGAAAGCTCTGCCAAAATGTGGGGAAACTACCTAAGCCAAAATAAAACGGGAATGATTGCGACACCACTAAGAGAGTATGAAGACTTACTAAAGAGAAACAAATTCGTTGTGCTCTCAGAGGAAGAAGAAGAAGAAGAAGAGGAAAACTCCCTACAAAAAAGTCTTCGAAGCCAGAAAATAGCATTGAAGACTTTATAAGCATAAAACCCTTTATGTCCACGCCAGTGCCCAAATAAAGAACCAAACAAAAAGAAAAATGGCACTGTCTCTGTCAGTATCTTCAACAGGCAGCGAAGGTACACCGCCGGAAGAGAGGAACACAACAGTGCCAACAGATGGAAGTGAGAAAAACAATGGTAAAAAGAAAAAAGAAGAGAAAACATTAAGTGAAAATGGCGAGAATGACGGGAATGAAATAGAAACGGAAAACGACATAGAAGGAAATGTTAATGGAAGTAGCGCAATGGAAACGGACATGGACGACAGAAATGAAAAGACAGGAACGGATAACACAAAAGATTTAATAGACACAGAGACAGGAAATATGAATAATGAATACATTGAAAATTCAATCATAGAAAGTAGTGGGGGCCCAGCTTCCGCAACAACATAAAATTAAATCGAATACACTTTAAACTAAATAAATATTTAATGTATAATTTATAGACCAGACAATACAATTATCTTAGATGGGATGCGGCAACCTGGAGAAGAACAGAAATGGAGGGAAAAAACTTCCAAATAACTTCTATAAATGTAAGTGGAATAAATAGAAATAAAATCATGGAAGTAAAGAAACCAAATATGATATTATGTTGATGCAAGAGACGTATAACGGATTTTCTAAGGAGTTAATTTCAATATTGGAAGAACAATTAAATGCTGTAGTAATTTTAAATAATTATAACCAAAAAGATATCAAAGGAGGTGTAGCAACCATTATAAAAAATGATAAAAACATAAATTGGGAGAGGAAAAATGAAGGGAATATTTTTGATTGCAGACTCTTACATAAAGAAACAACTAAAAAGAGAAAATTCTGAAGAAATGGGAAAGGAACTAAAAAATAAGTTAAGCAAAATTGAAGATGAAAAACATAAAGGGAGGAAATAAGAGCGGGGAAATTTACATGGATTTACAAAATAGCACAAGGATTATATAGAAGAGAAGAATTAAGGAACGGAGGAGAGAAACGCATTGAAAAAATAAGGAACAAAGATAATGAAATACTAACAGAGAAAAAAGGATATAATATAAAGAAAAAAAAAAGTACTACACCGAGTTGTATACATCTCAAATTATAGATCCAGAAATAATTAATAGCTATTTAGAAGATGTCACATGTGAGAGAATATCATCAGAACATAAAGACTTATGTGACGAATTCATCTCCATGGAGGAAATAATAACAACAATAAATCAACTAGCGAAAGGGAAATCACCAGGGAGAGATGGACTCACGGCGGAATTCTATAAAAAAAACTCCAACGTGAGTTATCGCCGATCCTAGAATTTCTATATAATAATATTGTTTTGAAAAGCGACACTATGACAAATACTATGAGGGAGGGACTGATTTCATTAAAATATAAAGGGAAGGGAGATAGGGAAGACCTAAAAAAACGGGAGGTCCATCTCCCTCCTGAACACTGATTATAAAATACTGAGTAGAATTTTAGCAAATAGAGTTTTAGAAAAAAAGCATGGGTGAAATCACGAATATAAATCAGACTTGTGCGACAAAAGGAAGAGACATACAAAGCAATATTCTAAACATTAGAACGATATTAGACTCTATACAAGAAACAGGAAAAATGGGCGCCATGGTGCTTGTTGATCAGGAGAAAGCTTTTGACAGAATAGAACATAACTACATACAACATGTCTGAGAAAAATTTGGTTTCGGGAAGTTTTTCCGAAGGTGGGCCGAAATCCTGTACAATAAAATAACTGCACGAGTACAGGTAAATGGAACAATGACAGAGACATTTGGCATACAACAATCAGTGAGGCAAGGGTGCCTACTATCAATGCTATTATATTTAATAGCAATTGAAATACTAAGTATAAAAATAAGAACTAATGGGCAAATTGAGGGAATAAAATTCCCCAGTTTAAAAGAAGAAATTAAGATGCTCCAACATGCTGATGACTGTACAAACTTTATAAAAGACCCGAATTCCTTTAAACATCTAGAAAAGAAATACGAAAAATTTGGGAAAGCCTCAGGGTCAAAGATAAATCACGAGAAAACTGAAATACTGAAAATAGGTAACTGGAGAGGGAATCACCCAGAATTACCCCACCCCCACCCCCACCCACCCCCACCTTATTAAAGACAGAGTTAAAGCACTAGGGATTTATTTCGGATACAAAGATGAAGAAGAACACTACAAAAATATGATAAAGAAAATAAAAGAAAGCATTGACATCTGGGCACTAACGCCACTATGCATAATGGAGCGAGCCCAAGTGGCAAAGACGTATTTTTACTCAAATATGAACTACATTTTAAAATCAGATGACATGGACAATAAAAAACTAGACAAACAGGATAAAGAGATAATTAAATACATATGGGGATTTAAAACTCATTATATTCCAAAAGATACATTATACAAGGCAAAGAAGAGAGGGGGTTAGCATTGCCGAGCCCAGTATTAATTAAACGTACAAACATTTTAAACCGTTTTAAGACAATAAAAACAGTACCCAGTACTCCACGGGAAGCCTTGAACATTTATTGTTTGGATTTGCAGCAGGTAACAGAGCAGATATCTACAAAAATAATGCATTAAGTAAAATACTAGAAGCGCCTAGAAAGTTTAGATATATAAAAAATCTGTTATTAAGATATAGAAACAGCACAGAGTTGTGGCATATAAATAAGTACAAAACGTATGAATGGATTAAGGAAATAATAACAAAAAATATAAGGAATAAAGTGGAACAAGAGATCTGGGGTGTGAACTGGGAAAAAGTATGGGGACAGTGGGCTACCATAAACTCTTTAAACGTTCAAAGCATAATAAACAAATATCTACATAATACATGGATACAGGAGAAGTAGCCATGAGGAGGCACATGATAAGACAAATGCCAAAATGCCCAATGTGTAAAAAAGGCAATGTCACCAAAAATCATGTATAATTGAATGTGAAAAGACAGCAGTGGAAAGGACTAATTTAATTAAGGAAATAACAAAAAAGGAAAAATATTGAGGGAATATGCTACTGTGTTTAGATGGGAATTTTGGGAAAGATATCTTAATGAAAATAATTGAATATATAATTTCCACAAGGAGAACTTGTGGTCAAGTAATTGTCATCAAAAAGTAACCTTAAATAAAATATGATAATATACGAGGTCAAACCGGGGGGGGGGGGGGGGGGGGGGGCTTCGGTTTACAACCCAAGTAGGGGGGTGTACCAGCCTAAGCGTGGGCTGGAGCCCCGCCTCAATCTCTCACCTCAGGGAAACTAGCGTTTGTTGACCCAAATATGTATTAGTAGTTTAACATTTGATTTTATAATAATTAAAAAAATAATATATGAGGTCAAGTCGGGGGTGGGAGATGGGGGATGGGGGAGCTTCGGTTTACAACCCAAATAGGGGTATGTACCAGTCTAAGCTCGGGCTGGAGCTCCAACTCCATCTCACACCTCAGCAAAACTAGCCTTTGTTGACCCAAAAATGTAATAGTAGTAAAAAATTTGATATTATAATAAACAAAATTATATATTCCTTCGGTATCATAGATAATAACCCATAACCAACATGTAAACAATGGGTAACCCATAGCTAAATAACATCTAATGTTTGTTCCTTTTTTAAATAGATACTTTTAAGCAAGATAACAGGGACAGGGACAGGGAACCTACGCATGGGAGAAGAATGGGACATCGACGTCACAGGGCTAAGTCACAAGGCGCTACGCGAAGTGGACAGGCCTGTGAAAGAGCCTCAGAAAATTCCATGTGTAGGAAATGGACACACAGTACACATACACGGGAAACAGGAATGTTGAAGCAAAAAGGACTACCCATTCTAACCAGTAGTACTAATAAATTTTTTTATCATTATACAATATTTTGGAACTTTGGTTGTTTTGCGGTACTATAGATAATATACACTAAAGGAAGGCAGATATTGTGGCCTTTTTGGTGTAAATATAAGCATAACAGTTTTTAAATTGGGAATAGGGATGCATCCAAAAACGTTAAGAGAAGCATAAAGAAAATAAATTGAATGTGGCTCCTTAACCAAGGTGCATCCTACCCTTTCCCAATAACTTCAATAAAAGAAAATGAGAAACGTCTCACCCAAAGCATACACAAATAAAAAACAACAGCTTTTATTTTATTTTAGTAAGTGCAACCGTCTCTCATTCAAAATAGAATCTAAGGGGAAATTTCAAAATTCAACATGGGAATGGAAAAGGACATTTCCAAAGTTTAATTTTTTTTTTTGTTTTGTTTTTTTTTTTTATTTTCT
>JAECUM010041126.1:0-16837 GCA_016617855.1 Megalonaias nervosa
TACAATAGTCCAGTCTTGAAAGTACTAAGGAACACACAAGTGTTTTAGTGGCATCAACTGGAAGATACTTGCAAATGGAGCTGATGCATCTCAGCTCAAGATATGCAGCCTTGCATATGTTCATGACATGTTGGTGCAGAGAGTACTGTCAAGAGTAACACCGAGGTTTCGTACTGACTGTGAGAATTTAATGCTGGTGTTGCTGATATTTATTGTCTGCGGTAAAGGATGTGAATGAGAAAGTCTTTGTGTTGTAATCAGAATGGCTTCAGTTTTATCATCATTCATCTGCAGCTTGTTACATGTCATCCATGATTTCACATCAGAAATGCACCTCTCTACGCCTTGGATGGTAGCTTCAACTTCAGTTGGATGGCTAGATTTGTGTATTTGGGTGTCATCAGCATACAATTGGTGAGACACTGGATGATGATCTATGACACTTGAGAGTGGCTGAGTGTATAGAATGAAGAGAATAGGTCCAAGAACAGACCCCTGTGGAACACCACAGCATAGATCAACTGGGCTGGAGTGTTTTCCATTTGCGGACACAATTTGTGTCCTGTTGACCAAGTAGGACTTGATCCATAGTAAGGCCGTATCATGAATGCCAAATACATGCTGGAGACGGTGAGGTAATATATCATGGTCTATAGTGTCAAATGCTGCAGACAAGTCAAGAGAGTGAGGACTGTAATCTTTCCACTATCCAAAGCAGACAGAAGGTCACTGACTACTTTCAGAAGAGTAGTTTCAGTACAGTGGCAAGGGCGATATGCAGACTGTACATTGCTAAAAAGACTTGAATTCAGATGAGATACAAGTTGGGATAGAACAACTTTTTCTAAGATTTTTGACATGAATTGGAGATCAGAAACTGGGCGGTAGTTCTTTAAATCATTATGGTCGAGTGTTGGTTTCTTCAGCAGAGGCTTTACAATGGCAGTTTTGTAAAATGATGGGAATTCCCCAGATGAGAGAGAGGTATTAATAACATCAGTTAGTGAAGGCAATATTGGATCTAAGCACTCAAGCAGCAGTGACGTCGGAATCGGATCAAGTTCACATGACTTTGGTGCACTCTTCATCATGATTGTACGTACTAAATCCATTGAGACAGGTTCAAATGCTGCTAACAGTTGCCGCTGAAATTCTGTATCACAACTGTATAGTGACAACGAGTCAACTGAAATTGTGTTGTCAAGTTTATCTCTGATGGTTTGTACTTTGTCACGGAAGAAATGGTGGAGGAAGAACCCGGGAAAACTCTGAAAAGAACCACTGACCCATGAGAAGCTACTGGCAAGCTTTCTCACATAACCACATGAGCTGAATCCAAGACTCGAACCAACACAGACAGAGGTGAGCTGGCAGTGATCTGTAATGGTGAGCGTTGTTGACCACTCGGCCACCCCAACAGGTAGTTTGTTGGAAAGTATTTTTTTATTTTGTCATCGACGAGGATTGCATATATATATGATAACTGTGTCTATCAGTAATTTACATACTGTAAACACAACCAGTATTTCAACATACATAAAAGGGCACTACCTACCTTCCAGAGACTGAAAGACCAACAAGTTCATATGTGTATCGATATGTATCGTATTGCAGGCTGTGTATCGTGAATCATATCTATAAGTGTGACAGGTGTTATCATTTCACCCTAATACATACACACTGGCGTGAGGTAAAATTCTATTAAAGAAGCAAATAATCATTTTTTCCACTTTAATTATTTATATTTCATTCAGCACATGACTATACATTTTTTTTCTATATCTCTATTTATTATATAGATGCAGTTTTAATATAACGTGTTTATTGTTTGTTACATGATTTTTCATTTTTTATAAAGTACAATCTTGTGTGGCGAGATGCAATAAAGTAGCAACCCAGTGCAGGGCATATATCCCTTAGAATTGTCCCAGTTTTACATGGTCACTGCACATTTTCCATATGTTAGTAACTTTCTGTATTAAAGACTGATATAAAATATATATGAAATAAAAGCCAATAAAATAGTCTTTCTAAATATGTATTGCTTGTTAGTGTTATTTATTTGGATTTACACTTTATCGCAAGTTGAAAAGAAAATTACAGGTAATTTACGCTTCCCGCACAAAATCAATACTGCCGTGACCTGCGTGTAACGTGTGGTTCATTTGGAAAATTATGCGACCGGGTTAATGACTATGAATATTCATGAAAATTTCCAGCCAATCAGAAAATTGAATCATGGTTAGTGCGGAATTTGAAGAATTAAAATATCACAAGCCATGCTGAAGATACAGTGATGCAAATTCAAGTGCCGATCGTACGCGATCCTCAAAGTGTATAAACATTCTTCACACGTCATTAGATTGTACATATTCTCATCTTTAATTTCATGTATAAAACGTCTGTCGCAAAGGAGATTTAGTGTGCCGGATTTTGCTTTAAAGGTAAGAACTTTTGAGTTTTTGTACGTCGCTGAGCCTGTACTATGGACGCCATCTTGAATATATTACGATGTTAGTAAACAAACGTTTGTAACCAGTAGTTTAATGCCATATCGATTAGTAAATGTCCATAATATAGTGTCTACAACTTATGGCTAACAAATACATGGTTCTGAATCGAGTTTTATCATATATTCTTTTATTTTAAAAGCGATCGTCTTTTGAGAATTTGTCGAGATGACCATTCATCATAACTATGCGATATCGCAGTTAACATCGAATTTAGTTTTCTCGTTCAAATCAGTTGTAGAGAGAGAGAGAGAGAGAGAGAGAGAGAGAGAGAGAGAGAGAGATTGCTATTTTGTATTCTTTTACTTTTATTTTTTATACAATAAACGTTTTAAAAAATGCTATTTATACAGTGCAAATAATTGGTCCACTTTTTGTAGATTGATGGAAGCATTTCTGGTAATGCAGATATTATAAGCTGTTCTTATCTTGTGGTCCATTTGCCCTGCAGAATGGAGTATCCTGGCCCCTTCTGCCAGAAATATGACCTGACTAAAGAAAAAATATTAAACCACATCCATCAACAGAAACCTATCTCACGTCTTCAAAATGGAGTTGTACTAGAAATTAAAACTTTCCTTGAGAGGTCACACAGAGCTGCCAGTGAACTTACAAATGTCATTTTAATGTTAGACCCCAAGATTTAATAAAGTGAATCAAAAATCTTTGGCAACAAAAATCTCCAGACTCTGTGAACAGAGAATCAAGTTAGGTCACAAAAAAAAAGTTGCAGGCTTCAAAAGTGTATCCGACCTCTTAGAATCGTTGTTTGAACCAACAGCAACCCTGTCATTGACAAATCAAGCTCAAGTAGCAATCAATGATTCCTCAAATAATGTTCAATCGGTATTTGAGGAAAACATGCATTCAGAGCCATGTCCACAGGAACTAGAGATGGGAAATGAAATAAGTGAACAACTGGAAAAACTGAAATCAACAGAAAGCAGAATGGGACACTACTCTGTTCAGGCAGACAACTGTTCTGTAAGTTATGATGGAACTTCTTGTTCAGATGACATTGATAATTTGGATAAAACCTAGAAAAAGACTCTGAACATGTATGACTATGAAATGAATAAGAAGAAGAAGACTTTAAACAAATTGATGAATGAGATTGAAAATTACAAAAATGAACTGAAAGCCATGGAAAAAAAGGTTGGGCACTTTGGTGTGAGAAATGTAAACAAGCATGATGAAAAGGCTAGAATTACACGACAAGCATTATGAGAATCAAAAACTCTTGTGCGAGGACTTACAAAAATCATTGAGAATCTCCAATATGTGAAAAAAGAAAATGAGCAGCTTGCACTTGAGAATGAAATTTTGAAAGAAAAGCTAGATGTGCTAAATGAAACAAAGCTGATAATTGACAGTGCAGAGAACAAAACTTATAGTGTCCAAAAGTCTGCAAGCTACTAGAAAATGAAGGCAAAGAAACTACAGCAGCAAATAAAGAGTGGGGAAAGTCCTAACAATGATAAACTTAAGAATATTTTAGCAGAAAAAAAACAAGAGCTACAGAATCTGCAAGTTAAAGTTGAATTGCTGACAGAAGAGTTGAATGAAAAACACTGTACTAAAGCTTCGGATGGCTCATACACTGACAGTGTGAGGCTGTGTGTGATTGAACTTGCTGCACTCGAAGTTGCGACTGAAAAAATCTCCCTTGTTATACATGTAGTATCGCGACATATTTTTACACGCGAAATTGAGAAAAGTGATCTGCCCAACAGTACATCGGTGCAAACAATTGTCAGTGAAGGACACTACCTTGCAAAGGCTTACATAGCTGCAAAACTAGACATGGTGAGGTCTTGGGGCCTTAACATCGATGGCATGACCAGAAAGAAAAATAAAATAGTGGACACATGTATTACACTAAACAGTGGTGATGTAATAAGTTTGGGGTTTACCCGTGTTGCCAGTGAAAATGCAAAGACTATCCATGATGTGACCAAGAAACATGTAACACAACTGGCCCAGTTGAAAAGTGAAACAAGCTTGTCTGCAGAACAAATGAAAAGGACTGCATCTGAATCTGTGCCAGTTCCACAACATAACGAAACATGACCGAAGAAAAGGAAAATCCTTGAAAACGCAGAAAGACCAATGGAATCACTAAAATTAGCAATGAACCTGAAGAAGACTATGACTGCATTTCAGACATGCTGCCATTCATAAATGAATTCGTTGATAACGAATACATTGCTGTGGCATACCAAGACCAGTGGTATCCTGGATGTGTAATGAAGTCATCTGGACCTGAAGCCATGGTAAAATTCATGGCTCCCTGTAGGCAACCAGGATATTTTATTTGGCCTGCACGAGAAGACATTCAGTCTGAAAACAAAGACTTTGTGTTAAAGCGTGGTTTCTTACCCAAGTGTGTAAATTCTGGTAGACAATGGTATTTTAAAGAACATGCTGAAATTGACTCTTTATTTAAACAATACCGAAAAAAATTCTTTTAAATGATGTGTGAAGAACTACTTTACAGACTAAGATGTGTTTCATCATTAATGAAAACACTTTACAACTCATTTATTTCAACCAAATGGTGACATTTATATTAAAGTAGGAAGTAAAATATGAGATTTTCCAATTACCATGACAATAATTAAACTTGAAATTTTATGCATAATCCATGATTAGTAAAGCCTTGGATTTGATACATAGTTACCAGCATTAACTTTGTTAAAATTTCTATTTGAATGGTTTTGCTGTGGAGAAAAGAAACATTTTTGATTTAACACCATATATTAACATGTTGCTGTGTGTGTTAGCACACAAAATATTACAAACAAAATTTAAATATTGGTGAGATTTTTCTTGAAATAACTTTCCCTGTTGTAAATGTACATCTTTAATAATTGCAAATATGAGTCCAGCATGTTGTTTTACATAAAGCTGGAAAGTTTTATGAACTTACAATTAAAAATAACAAAATTACATCAATTTATGTCCAATTTCCATTTTTTCTGGTGCCATGGATTTATCGTGTGTGACAATATTATTATAAGGAAAAAGGTGAGCAAATTGATAGAAAATTGGCAACTTTAAAATGTCATAAGTTTACCTCCAGTAGAGATATTTTCAAAATTTAAACTGTTCTATGCTGCTTGAGATGAGATCTATCATTTAACTGTTTTAAAAGCAATTAAATGACAATGAAAAATCAGCTGGGGTCTCTAAATAAAGATATCAATCTGGTACAATCTTTTCAGCATAAACACAATGAGAGAAAGGCTGTTATTGCCATTGAACTAGTACAACTTAAGGGTAGTCCTACAATGTAACATGTATCACATGTTATTTATGTTTTAGTGCTGTCTTACTACCCAAATAACGGCCTTGTATAGCGTGTTCTGATGTCGGTTCAGATCGGAAATAGTAGTCAAAGTTTTAGGAATATCTCACACTTGGCAGCCCATATCGACACTCTTCCACAAATTGATATGTAATTAATACACTTCCTGTGCTGTTTTTATCTTTGTGGAATCAAAATCTGACACTAGCAAATGGACACATTTTCATGTTCCATTGACAGACATTTATATTTGTTGAAATGCGACGGTAGTCGAGGTATGCCAAAGTATGTTCACGTGCAGGATATGTTTCTTGAACAAAACGAAATGTTGCTTACAGTTCCAATAGACATCATATATTTTTATTCATTTTGTTAAAGAATAACATTTCAACTTAACTAGATTTTGTATTCCCGGCTTTGATCGCTTTCCAATCAACTGAAATGGAGGCCAACGAAACTTGAAAACAGGTCCATTTCTTTTGTGAGAATCTGAATTTATTAGAAAAAAGACATCAGAGTCAGTAAAGTCTGGCTAAAACATGACTTTACTTTGTTGAAAAGCATCGGTATTGGTTGTCAGTTGAGTGAGATATTCCTGAAAATTTGACTTTTGTTACGATGTTAGTCAAAGTCAAAACATGCTACACTGCGCCGTTAGTTAGGCAGTAAGACCCAGACGCCCAAAACATAAATATCAGCATCGAGGTCTTACATGCAGGACTAAACTTAAGGGTATTTCTGACTACCTTAGAATGCACTGCAATTTGCCAAGTATCAACAATCCAATGTTCTTTTCACAAATAATGAATTTTTCAAATATACTTCTTTAAAATATTACAATAACTTATCAATATTGTTCAAAACAAAGCTTGCAACAATATGTTTGACTTAGTAATCCATGGGCCGTAATCTCAGTAATTTCTGGCTTTAAGTTATCGTCTACTATGAACTGCAATCAAAATAGTATTCAGCTGTAATACTGTCAATTGACTAAAGATCTGAAATACTATTTGTCAAATGATTTGAAATATACAACAAAAATACAAATTAAGGCTTTGGAATCAAATCAGAACTTTAGTTTATTGATTTACGTGGAAGTGAGATACCGACCAATCACGTTTCACCACGATGTCAAGTTGTCTGCTTTTGTTTGGCTTGACACCTCCAAGTTAAACTGCCTTCAAAAATTTTAAAACTGACTGAAATATTTCCTGACAATGCCTATGATAAATGCCCTGAATCTTAAACTAGGTAATCTGTGATTTTTAAAGCCTTACCCGCCCAGAATTTGGACAATAAGAAGGAAAATATTGACTGTCAAGAGACTCCATGCCACTGCCGACGCCATTTTACAAAGCTTCCTGTTCTAGCCTAAATAGAAACTCCGCACACCAGGAAGTTGGGGGCGGAACTCATCACCGGTGTTACTGACAATTTAAGGTCTAAGAAATCAACAAAAATTCATTTTACTTGTGCATCGCAGCATTTTTTTACATGTAGGCGAAACATATATAATCTAACAGGGACAATAATAGGCACATGTCTGCAATGAATCCAATACTCATTTTTTTTTTCTGCTCAGACCAAATTCTAAGAAGTCTCAAATTTTTAAAAAATGTCATTATTGAATTCAATACTGGCTAATTTTTTAAAGCAATATGGCTTAACTATGGTTACAACATTTTGAACAGGAATGTATCTGAATGTTGTGTGTGTGTGTGTGTGTGTGTGTGTGTGTGAGAGAGAGAGAGAGAGAGAGAGAGAGAGAGAGAGAGTAAAATGAATTGCAAATATGTGAGGTATGCACGATTTTAAGGAAATATTTGTTTTATTTAGCTGCTTGTTTCTTTTTAGAGTCTCAGGAGAAATTAGTGTTGGTACACCTGGATTACCTTCTTAAGACAGGTGGTGATCATGATCATGATCATGAGTGAAACGGGTTCATTTCTTCTTTGGAATGAATTATAACTCTGATCTGTTTAATGAAACTAATGTTATTCGTAGAAGTCGCATTCAAATTAAATTTAGTAAAAGCCCACGTGTATTAATTATTCATCTTAAACTATGGAACCTAAGAGATGTGACCACTGCCCATCTGCTGAAATTGAAGATAGGATTAATTTCCTTACCGATTACCGACATAAAGGTAAATCTCTTTGGCACTATCTATATTATTGTGCTAATTTTATCTGCCATCGTTCATTCCAGAAATCTATCTGGATTATTTGAGCCGAAGATAATATTATATTAAATTTATGCACCAACATGCATACTCTGTATAAAGCTTTTAACAAAAAGGGTAATTTACTGTAATTGGTTTTGTTATATATATATATATATATATATATATATATAGAGAGAGAGAGAGAGAGAGAGAGAGAGAGAGAGAGAGAGAGATTTGCATTTTTGACGTAGCTTTAACGATTTTTCAGTCATATCGCTGCGATGTCTGCAGTGTGGCAGTTTACAGTGATGTCTAGCACTGGGGCATCATGCCGCAGACATGTAGCATGATGTCCCACCCAGTCACATTATCCTGACACCAGTCCGACCAGTCCTAACACTATCCCCTTAATGCTGAGCGCCAAGCGAGGCAGCTGTTAGTACCATTTTTGTAAACCGTTGGTATGACTCGGCCGGGGTCGAACCCACGACCTCCCGCATCCGAGGCGGACGCTCTAACCACTAAGCCACCGGAGCGGTCTGAGAGAGAGAGAGAGAGAGAGTGAGAGAGAGAGAGAGAGAGAGAGAGAGATGGGTTGCGAAAAGTTTAAAGACGTAGAACATAATTTGTTACAATCATGGTTTGTGGTTGGCATTGATTTTATTGATGGCTTTGGCGAAGAAAGTGCAACTGGAGTCATATTTACCAAGTCAATTTTATAAAAGTGCCTGCATCTTGAAAATAATTAATTCAGTATGTATCTACAGTGATTGCCTGTTTTGTGGATTTAAAAATAAAAAATAATTAGCATGAATTAGTACGAAACTGAGGAATTTGTTTTAAGGGGGTATATAAAATATTAAACTACACAAAGGGTTTCGTGAAGTTTATACGTAAAGATAAGTGAGGAGTTAATCATTCTTTCTTGTAAGGTCCACATATGTATTTCTTTTATGATTTAGTTCACACGCATGTATATAGCTGCATTCATTGCGACCATTGTGTTGCAGGCATATCCACTCTACCGAGAGATTCGATTTTTTCAGCCATGTTCCCTGACAGTCTTTTCTGCTATGTTCCATGACAATCTTTTCTGCTATGCATCCTGACAACAATTTGTGCCACATTCTTTGAGACTGCTTTCTAACGTGAATTCTGACAATGTTCTCTGCCGTGCATATTGGCATTGTTTTCTGCATGTATCCTGTTGACAGTGTCTTCTGAGCGTTTTCTGAAGTGCATGTTGATAGTGTCTTCTACCATATATTACGACGAATCTTCGTTCTGACATATATCTTGACGACACTTCGTTCTGCCATGTATCACGACTATACTTCATTCTGTGAGGGACTGTTTTATCTATTTAATTTATTTTTGTAAGTTTTTCTGCATGATCTGTAGTTATAATTGTATTTTGTACTTGACCTTGTCCAAACTCATGTTCATGGTGTACCTGAGCAGTAATTCTTATTTTGATAACAAAAAATGCATAGCTAATACTTTCATAGGAGTTTGGGTTTAATATTACGATCTTTATCAACAGAAGTAAACATATTTATTAGAGTCTGTGTACGGCTTATTGGAATTCGCCCATAAAGATACATAGTCTCCATGATGTTTACCACATTCTGTATTATAATTTTAGTAACAGATTGTTCTAGAATGGAAAAATTCCATTAAGTCATAATATTTTCAGAAAATGTTAGTTGTGACCTAGGTCATGTAGAAGGATTTATAAGGATTTGTTTATCTAGAAATTATTCATTCTAGCTGTAAGAGCTTGCACAATCATTTGTACATGTTGTGTTCAGTATTTGATTTGGGTGAAATTATTTATTCATATTATTTATTCACTGTAAATACGAAGTGCTCATAAATAATAGTATTGGACAGAAACATTAACTGGGAATTATAGTGAATTCAAACGAAGGACATTTTGGATTATATTACTGAGATTCATCAAAAGACTGTTGTAACATCACCACGTCAGAGACCACAACAGGCACATCAGAATCTTTAGCACTGGATCTTATTTCGAACACAACTGGAATTTAATTAAAACTTTATTCAGTAGGACTGGTGATAGAACCTATTGGACTATTTTGGGATTTAATTCGCATTACTGTAAGTTCTTTTTCAATTTCCGCTCTTCTCATTTACTTAGTTTCCGACCATAGTGTGGTAATATCTACCCTGAACACAACGTATTCTGCCATGCATTGTGACCTTGCTTTCCGTCATGTTCCCTGGCAATGTTTCTTGCCGTGTATACCATCAATGTTCTCTGCCATGCATCCCGAAGTCAATGTTTTCTTCCATGTATCCTGAAAAGGATTATATCATGCGTCCTGACAATGTTTATGCCTTGTAAACTCACAGTGATTTCTGCCAAGTATTTTAACAATGGTTTTTTTTTTTTTTTTGCAATGCATCATGACCAAGTTTTCTGCCACGTATCTCATATCGTCATCCATAACTTGTACAAACTTCCTTTTTTCAATGTGTTTCACCTTTTGTACAAAAACTTTTTCAAAGCGTTTTCAACTCATTGACGTAAGAATAGCCCTTCTCTGATGGAAAATATTACTTGAATTCCTTCAATTTAGTAGATTAATGTACTTAAATTCCATCAAACTAGTAGAACAATAAACTTGAATTCCATCACACAAGTAGAATTATGTACTTGAATTCCATTAATTGAATAGCACTTTGTATTTGAATTCCATAAAATGACAGAATAGAGATATAAACATATTTCTTCATTTACAAAGTGTATAAATTAATATCGTAGACGATCCCCGGTAAAATAAATCATAATTATTTATAAGAAAAAAAAGCAATAAATGATGGTACCCGCTCCTCAGCCAGTCGAACGCATTGGGCAGAAAAAAAATACTTGTTTTATTACAATCCATATAATAAGGTTAACAATTTCCTCAAACCTAAACTAAATTAAAAGTTACTAATCAGCTTTCCTATCTTATTATGGAAAGAAATGATCATAATTATGTGTATTGTCACGTTGAGTGACAAAATTTGTTAACAATTCGTGCTGATGTTTATAAATGTCTTCTGATAGAATTCGTAATTCAGAGTACTTTGGGTAATGTCAATACGTGTTATATAATATTACGACTTTAGACCGATTCTGAAACAAAGAATCTACCTGTCCGTGAACTAGCCATTGCGTTACGGTCAAACTCGCGGTTACTTACTTTGAAGACCCTTGTCACGAGGCGAGAAACTCTGTTTGTTTGCAATTAGCAGTGATGTCACTGGTCAGCTTAGGCTTTGAGGCCGGAAACCCGATATTATAGCACCTCAATGATACTACCCCAGACCGTTTTCAAAGAGACCACCGGTATCCAATCAGAACTAAGATAGTCGAATTCTGGGCGGGTTTCTCACGCAGTCAGACATTATTCTGTTATTTTTATTGTGAAAGAATCAGTGAATGTCTAGACATTCGCGAGAGCAGGTCAACGGGAAGTTGGAGAGACTAAACTGCGCTCCGAGTGCCGAAGTTGCGCTCTCGTTAAAAGGTCGGGAAGGGAGTTCTAGGAACTTCGAACGAGATTGGAACAAAGGCTTCTGAGGTAAAAAATATCTTCGTCCGAATCTGTCTCACTTTCCTAACTATGTGTCGTAAGATATATACGTTATTATGTGCATTTAATTTAGCAGAAATTTAATCTTCCAGGTATAGCTGAATTATCAGCATGTCGTAATGTAGGGTATAGCGAATTAGTAGTATTCAAAATTAATGTATGTAGTTGTTAGGATAAAATCGAAGTGGATGGTGTAATCTCTACGATGTTGCATCGTGGTGCAGAGCTGAATTTAAAAGTGAGTAGTGTTAGAACTTGTACCTGGTTGTATTTGAATATATAGTTGTGGATTGTGCAGAGCTAGGCGTTGTTGGCCTTGTGCACGTACAATTAGGCGTTTATATTTGTAGGTGTCTTTTATAATTGTAAGGTAGAAAATGCGTAGCAATATTGTTGATATTGATAGTTTACTATGTAGAGAATTAGGGATATGTATGTATGTATGTATCAGAAGCCGTGATATTCTTCTTGTTATAGCCTTTATTACTGAATAAGCGTGTGTGGAATATTTAGATGTGAGTGTACGAGTTGACCAAAGCATGATTTAATCGCCATTATGCTGATGAAAGATCTGTGAGAGTGTGTTAATTCTCCTGTGTTCGAACAAGGAGGCACCATTGTACGTCCCTTCTAAGCCATAGGAAGCTTTCCGGGTGGGATCGGACGCCACCCGAAGATCAGAGAGAAGAAGACGTGGAGAGGACATAGAGATAAGCTGTGCGAGGAAGGAGGGCCGGAAACGGAAACGAGGGTACCGGAAGTACCGACAATGAGAGCCGGGAAACGGAACAAGGGTACCGAAAGTATCGAAAGGAATACAAGGCGGAAGTTACAGATGAGTAACATAGAAGGGACACGGGAAGGAAACACTCTCACTTTTAATTTCGCCGGGATGAAATAATTGGCAATTTGGATAGGTCGTGTTTTGATTGGAAGCAATTGCATTGAAAAATTCTCCTGTAATTGTGGAATACCGTGATATAGTTTATTAAACTGTTATACCTTTCACCTTATTAATCTTATATTTTAACACCTAGACCGTTGGCTTTGCTGACTGGGGGCTCGGAGCTATTTAACCTTTGAACTGTCCGTCCTTCTCCGGGGTTAGTAATAATTCCGTTGGGGGCACTTGACATGCATCTTAATCCTAAATATGTTAACAACCAAAAGTATGTACTGAGATATCTGGGACGATTCAATAGTAAGTTCCAGGGAAATATAATCACGCAAAACACCTATTTAGTACCAACTGGTGTTATACTGTCCAATTGCGGTACACTACATGAGCATATATGATGAATCACACTTACCCAGGTAATGAGTGACGACACTTCTTGTTCTAAGTTACAGAACATTGTTGAGATCCAAATCTACTCGGGTGTAATTTCAGAAGGTGCCTTAAGGTTTTGTGTACAGGGGTTTGTCTTAACACGGCGTTTTTCGGCCAAATGACATCAAATAGACGCAGAAGACAGGAAACACAACTCTCAAACGTATTTCCATCAACTCCTCTCTTTTTCTGATCCACTCTATCTTACTGAGCTTTACTGTACGTTTTGACTGGTCACATGTCGATAACAACAAGCACCTGTCAAGTGCGGATTCCAAACCTCTACTTTGAGTAACAGTTCTATTACTGGAATCGTGTTATTTATTGACGTGTGCAGCGCGATTTGTAAATGGGTACATTAATCAGCTTAAGGAAAGTGGGTCAAGAAACGTACATGTCCTACGTCAAACGCATTTGACATATATTTCTATACCTGCAAATTTGTCACTGAAATATCAAGGATTCCATCTCATATTTCAATTTGACTTTTTACATTGCAAAGTAAATTAAATTTCTCATATTAATATGTTCATTCGAATATGCATTTCTGTGATCTGCACATACATGCCATTGTACCCGTGCATTTCCATAGCTAAAAAATTGACAGAGTAGATTGAGACTGTTGATTAGTATCATTTATACCTCTTTGGGGCTCCAACATAAACTCAGATTTGATGTACATTGATCACTTTGACTCACATAGAATCTATCGAAATATTATAGAGGACAAATCATAAATCAATAACAACTAATATCACTTTTCTGACGAGTGCATGAACATGCTAAATGACATCTGACCTCCGCAAACACATTGGGCGACCTGTTTGAGATTCTCACGCAAACGCCAAGTATACGTTTTGGGATGTAATTATGTGTGCTTGCCCAAAGAGCAAGAGTTGAAATCAGAACAAAAACCATGGCCATTAAACATTCGTCATTTTCCGTCATTTTTATTGTGGTCTCCTCCCGCTTCAAAGGCGATGAGTTGTCATCGAGGATCTTAATCATTTTTGCGCAAAGTTCTTGATGTTACAACAATAAGAAAAAAACACGAACACTGATATGATATGCAGAAATCCGTTTTTGTGTACCGCCCAAGTACAATTTTTTTTAAATATCATTTTCTCTTTTTCTGTGTTCTTATTCACCTCCTCAAGGAGTGTGCACGTGTCATAAGTAGAAAACGAAAAGTTTGTCATTGAGGAGAAACAAGTGAACAAGTAGCATGGTTAATATATATATATATATATATATATATATATATATATATATATATATATATATATATAGTGGAAAAAGTGGTCAAAAATTATCGTCGATATCAAATCTCTTTTTGGATTTTAAATTAATAATTTGTTGTAATCGTTAGATACATATATTTGCCTAAGGTCAAAAAATTACACAGTAACAGAAGTATAGGACCCGTATCTTCTAGCTCGCAAGGACGTATCCACAGAAAAACTTATTTTAAGTTTCAAAAACCAATATCCTACCACTCACCCACATGAGATATTAACAGTCATCACCTCATCCCACACGAAAATTTGTTGTAGAGCATATCCTTCATGGCTCAGCCACAAGCAGTCTTATTTTCATTTTCCAAAATCCAACATCCTACCATCCATCCCAGTTTCAGAGTCAAAACCTAAGGTCTGAATTTTGTAAATCTTAAACGGCCAGCTATAAACTTAAATCTGTTGAGATTGTTTTTCCTAATAAACTCTTACCAGTTGTAAATGTATTAAATTAGCTATAAACTCCTAACCTCCCGTTTTGAGGTTATATCATCTAAAGAAATAATATGTTGTTTACCTTCCTAAAGCGAGACGCTCTTGCATTGTTATTATGACAAAAAAGACCACACAAAAATAACCAACAGTGTGTGTGTGTGTGTGTGTGTGTGTGTGTGTGTGTGTGTGTCTTTAAAAAAAAAAATTCAGTCATATCGCTACGATGTCTGCAGTGTGGCAGTTTATAGAGACGCCGTAACATCATGTCCCACCCAGTCACATTATCCTGACATCAGGCTGACCAGTCCTACCACTAACATCTTAATACTGAGCGCCTAGCGAGGCAGCTGTTAGAACCATTTTTAAGTCTTTGGTATGACTCGGTCGGGGATCGAACCCGCGACGTCCCGCATCCGAGGCGGACGCTTTACCCACAGGGCCACCAGAGCAGTCAAATAACCCACAAATCCAATAGTTAAAGGTTAGTGATTATTAGATAAGACACAATGATCGAGGTCCAAAGTCTCTTATTCTTTATAAACGTCTAACCCCAAATGGCTCTTACCAGTTATAAACATCTAATCCCAGCTATAAACTAGAAAGCATGATAAGTATAACTTTAAACACATAACATTTTCAAAATAAAATATTATTTAAAACATTAGATAAATAAATGATGGACTACAGTTTACAAGAAATAACAACTAGTTCTCCATACCCTTGCCCAGCAACTCAGTTTAACATTCTAGTTAAAGAAGGAACACACACACACACACACACGTATATATATATATATATATATATATATATATATATATATATATATATATATATATATATATATATATATATATATATATATATGAAAACAGAAAATATACCACACTGAACATAATTATTTTATGTACAGGCCATTGAGTGGTTTACACAATTTCACTTTAAAATTTAACAATGACAATATAATAAATATATAGAGCACAGTGATTTTTTAAATTCTGGCAACAAGAATGAAACTGCGAAGTATGAATGGTAACATCAGGATGTAGAATATCATGCATGTATCTAATTGATCTTGGCGTACCGGAATTTATAAAATCAAAATATAGCTTTTACGTTTACTTACAGATATGAAATATATTGTCTTAATACAAACAAACATTATTTGATGATCTATCTTTTAATCCAACAAACAATAACATCAATATAAGCGAACAATATAATGTAATAAGTTTAATATTTCTCATCATCACCAATGGAGATGTACTGATGGAAGAAATAAATATCTAATTGAAATCTATTTGCACGAATTTTAAAGACTGTTTATCAGCTACTGGAAGTCCATTTTTACCTCACCATTATTTTCAGCAGTATTTATTCCTAGGCTGAATGAGTCTGATGACTTTTGTAAAGTTTCATTGTCATCCCTATAGCAGTAAAAAATAGATAATATTGTCACACGTTTCTACTTAACCAGTTGTTTTATCCTTTCACTTAATAGTAATGTTACTCTAACGTTGATATTTATTTTCTTAATATTTTCTTGAACGTTATTTTATGAAACTATTAAGTATCCAATTATCTGCATTCAGTATTTTATGACAGTTCTTGTGCTTTTTATTGTTCATTTTTTTAGATGTCCCTTTGTATCTCTTCAGTTACATGTACATACATTTCAACGTCTGATTTCAGCGATATTATTTTCTTTCCCTACAGCTACATGACCAGTGTATTTTCTGTTCTCTTCCAGCTTGTATAATCAAGAAGGTGGTCCACTACTAATTGTTTGTAGTATTCATCCATAGTCTCTGCTTATCTTAATTGCGGGTTAAATGGTTTATTTGTGTTAATACTTTTCACTTCTATTTCTTGTGAAATTTGTATTGGCTGCATTTCTTGAATATTAGGTTCTTAAGGTTGTTGTAAAGGTATATCTGTTGGATTATCCTTTGCTCCATTTATATTCTTCTTCTATCCAACCTTAAGATCTGAAAAAGTTACTTCCATCTTTACGTCTAGCTATAGCTAACGTATAGCATTTTATTTGGTTTAACCATTTTAGAAAGTTTACTGAACTTTGCCTACAACGTGGTCAGGCAGTGTTTCTTTGTTAGATTTTAACTGACAACTACTTAACATTTATCTATGTTTATATTGTTGTTGGTTTTTTTTTTTTTTGGTTTTTTTTTTT
>JAECUM010041127.1:0-13102 GCA_016617855.1 Megalonaias nervosa
AAAAAAAAAAAAAAATATAGCTCAGTTAGATGTACAAATCAATTTTTGGGAATTGTTTATTTTTTTAGTTTTAAATTTTTTTTTTTAACATCATGTATATGACAGCTACATCCCCTCAGTGGAAAGTCATATTGACAGAGGGTTTTCACCAGAAGACTTGTGATGTCTGGTTGGTTCTACAAGAAGATGGTACTATTTGCACATTCAATTTGAAAATCTTATTGTTACTCATTCTGAATGGATAAACATGGATAAACATATAAGCGTGCCTTTTTTTTCTTTTACCAAATGACTTCACATGATGTCATTGTTGTTGTAGGGTTCAACGCCATTTTTCAGCACAAGATAGGATATACATGGCGGCCAGTATCAATGGTGGAGGAAGAACCCGGGAAAACCCCGGAAAGAACCACCGACCCATGAGAAGCTACTGGCATGCTTTCTCACATACCCACATTCTTGTTGGTCCTAAATGAAAATGGATCCGCTTAGACGTCCAATATGGCTGTTACATTAGACACTGGTCAGCTTGAAAATTTTTATCACTATTTCTCTTGAAGGAAAGGTCATATCAGCATGAGCTTTTTACTGAAAGACCTCTTATGCTGTTTAGTTAGTCCTAAATACCAATATGACATCCAGACCGGGGTGGGGTGGGGGGAGGGGGGGGGCTGATCTGTTGCCTTTGCACCCAGGGTTACCAGATCTTGTTTTCAGTCTTCTTACATGAAGGTTGTAAAGCCAGTTGGACCACCAGCCACAGCCGATGTTATTTTAGTTTTTCTTATGCACCCCCACCCACCAGCAGTTAATATCCACGATCTGATTTTAAAAGCCTGAAGGATATACAAGATTCACAAAACTTAGTAATTTCTTTAAGTTAAAATTTCTAACCTGATCATTGGCAGGGGGGCCCTAACAATGTTGTCAACTTAGCATTTCAGACCAAATGGAAGTATCCATTGTAAGCAAGAAGCGTGCTCATGGTTATTTTTCAGTTCCTGGAAAAGTCCATTGTCATTGAAAGGGGGTGGGGTTTGTTTTAACTACAAGGTAAACTCTGCATCGTCTGCATCCAGTATTTTTAATATCCTGTTCTAATATTCTTTTTGTTTTAAAAAAAGATGGAAAAATGATACAAATTTGAAAACATGCACAGTAGGTAGTTTGGATAATAGTAAATTTATTGTTCAAATGCATAAAAAATGGACCCCCCCCCTTATACATACATGTAAATATGAACATTGCATAGAAACTCATTTGGTTTGAAACTTGAAGATGGCATTGTTAAGGACCCTCAGGTGACAACTGGGTTTGAAGTTATAAATTAATGAATAAAATTACTAAATTTTGTGCACTTTATATATACTTCAGTCTTTTTTAAAAAAAAATCTGAAGTGGGATACAAACTTGATTGTTTGTCACTTGATTGTTTGTCAGGTTTAAATTACAGATATTTGATATTTGAATGCTGAATGGTAAAAAAACAAAAACAAAAGGAAATGCGCATAAACCATTTTACATACTTGGAATGTTTGTCTGTTTTTCTTAACCTTTTACTATCTTACAGTTCTATCGGTCTGCATGTTTATAAAGGCACATTAAATAGAAATGTTTATTCATTGCAAAATGTGGGTTGCTAAATATCTTGTGTGCTGCCATAGTAGCTAATCAGACTACCACACATATTAGAGATTTGTCCTTACCTGCAGTATGTCCACCAGAGCAGCTATTTTGAAATCTTCTTATCACTGGAGAACATCAGAGCTGATTTCAACACTCTGCAGTTGGGTCTTATCTTGACTTCCTGGACATTTTTTTCCAGCCAGTAGAGCAATAGTTCTTTTCAAGGACTTATGGTCATTATTCCAAGAGTCCTGGGCAAAGGATTTTTCTAAACCGGATCTGCCTTTTTAAAGTTTCATCTTTTCAGGTCAAATTTTGGTGGAGTTATTGGCCTTTTTCACCACAATTACATCTCCACTACAGCAGATCTTTGTAATTGGCATAGATCAGGGACTGTAGAACATACTCTAATGCACTTTGTGTGTATACACTATATTGTCTTAATTTCCAAGGTTTGCCTTTTATGGGCTTTGTCATGCCAACTCCATTTCAGGTAGACCATGCCAACTCCATTTCAGGTAGACATGGCTCTGGAGTTGGTAGGTGAATTAAAGGTTTTGTTTCTTTATATCTGATTTTATCAGTTATTGCCCCTTGCCCATAATAGTACCAATATCCACTACAGCCAATTCTGGTATCCAGCATAGCTCACAGGGATTGAACTATCTCTAAAAATCTACATGCCCAATCAGGCAAGCACTTGAAACTTTTTCTTGTACAGAATAAAGTTTTTCTCAGCCAGCTATTATAGTACACTGTTATCTAAAAGTTGACAATGTTCAGAACTTAAATTTGATCATGGAAAGCATTTTGTGAAATTTATTCTAACACCATTTGTAAGTAATTATAAATTGAGATCAGTCTTTTCTCCCTCTCGTAAGCATTTTTTAGTACTGATGAATGAGAGTGAACACTTGCAGAGATATTTAAGGAAACTTCTTCACATAATTCAAAATAATGCACAATTTGGGGATTCTTACAAGGCTAAAAGCTTAAATATTCTGTAAATATTCATAATCAGTTCTATTATATGTGATGACTGCAAGGTTTGTAAGATAGGTACCACATTTGTTGATAGCTGATCCAAAAAACAGACAGGGTTGAAATTGCTACTCTATGAAAGAGTGAGCAGAGATGCTTCAATGAGATTGTCACAGGTGACGAAACATGGATTACTTTTTTTTATAACCCATCTCAAGAAAATGTAATAAAGTTTGGATCAGATGAATTCATTAAAATGATTTGGTGAGGGGCAGATGATATGAAAGGCATCACGCGGTTGGAAGTGCAGTTTTCCACGGATGGTGGCTTCATGTATTCTTTGGGAAAAGCACTTACTGCTTGCTTCCTTTTCCACTGCATGATATCATGACTAATGTGTTAAACTTTTTTAACAGTTTTTCTTTTTCAGAAAACAATAACCTTATATATATATAATTTAAGAATGAAAATTGCTTGCATTTTTGATCATATGTATACAAGTACTTCTCTGAAAATATGAATGAAGCGAGATATTTCAATTGGTCTATATGAGGGATGTCCTGTTCCATCCTGTTGACTTTGATCGGCTCAGAAGATATAAAAAAACTGAGATATTTCAATTTGTTTACACAAAGTTTGTATTGTTGCTCCGTGTTGACTCAGAATGACTTGGAAATATAAAAAACTGAGATATTTTGATTTGTCTCGACGACAATTGCCCTGTTACATCCTGTCAGCTCTGAATGACTCAAAAAGTTACCTTTGATATGTTGTTTTAATCGGGAGAATTTTGTTTCTGCTCAGGACTGTCAGGTTTTCTACACTCAATTGTGAAAGCCCTGATTAAATTGGGAGAGTTGGCATGTCTGTTAATTATTTTTGGTTTTAGATTCAGTATTATTATCAAACATACATTTACTTATTTTCCATATTATTCTAACAACTGATAACTTTTTTTTATATATATATATTTGTTTTGTATATAGATATTTTATCGGCTAATTTGGAGATATTCATTTAATTCAAAGAACTATGAACATATTGAGGTACTTTTGATGAACATGATGATTCAGCATGATACAATTTTTCCAGATTAAAAGGATGGAACCCATAAAGATCATCTCTGAGAATGAATTATCAAAATGAATTTTATACAAATTTCTACATTGCAAAAAATATATTTAAAACAAATTTGACATTGTTTCATCAAGGAAAGACGGTCCAGTTTTTGTTGATAAACCTACACCATTTTAGTTTATTGCCTGCTTTACTACCAGAGAGAAGTTTGGCCCCTCCATCCGCCCCTTTCCCCAATTTATCCTGGTACTTGGCATCTTATTGAGACCCCCTGCATATGGACTGATGATTGCCACCAGCATAGCTTAGGTCAATTATGTTATCAGCTGTTATATTTTTTGCAATAGCTGTTGAACAAGAGTTTATTATGCACACTTGCTGGAAGGTCAAATAGAATGTACCATACATTATTGTGTTTTGGGGGCACAATATGATTGTTGACTGAACCAAGAAGCAGGAACAAAGATGTATCCTCAGGCATGTCTGTGTTTTTGACTAATTCCTCAACCAGTCCTTTATTTATTGCTTTATGCAAAAGTGGGAGTTGATTCATAGACAAACTGGCAAAGCACCTGTGGATCCTTCTGCAATGCAGAAACAAATGAAAGAGGACTCAGGCTCTTGGAGTTTGCTGCCTACAACAATCTTGTGCTAGCCAACTCATTCAGCCCTCACAAAGCATCTAGAAGATGGATCTGGCACAGTCCAGATGGACAACATCACAACCAGAATGACTACATCTTGGTGAAAAAAGATTCTGCACAGGGCTGAATATTGCCAGAACACGAAGTTTTCCAGGAGCAGATATTGGAAGTGACCATGATTTATTAATGAAAACGTTTCGCCTCCACCTGAAAATGATCAAAAAGCCTAACCAACCAAGAATCAGATTTGACCTTGAAAAATTGAAAGATCCAAAAGTCACAGAAGCCTTCCAAGCAATGATAGGTGGTAAATTTGCACCTTTGATAACTCTGGACAGCCAAGACACAGACCTAGAGTCCTTAAGAACCACATTCAACACAGCTGTGACAAGCACAGCTAGCAAGATCATTGGCAAATATCGTTGTACAAAGAAACCTTGGGTCACGACAGATGTCCTTGACCTATGCAACAAAAGAAGAGAACTGAAAAGGGAAAAGAGATAATGAAGGAGCTAGAAAATACAGAGAGATAAACAATATGATTAGGAAAAGCATGAAAAAGGCAAAGGAATCCTGGATAGAAAGACAGTGCTGCAAAATCAAAGACAGTCTGAGTAGAAATGACAGCAAAATGGCATATCAGCTGGTGAAAGATCTCACAACCCGTGAACAAGGGAAAACTACCACAATCCAAGACGTCAGGAAAATGCCTCACAAAAGATCAAGAGATCCTCAAGCAATGGACAGAATACTGCTCAGAATTGTACAGTCATAAGACCCAAGGAGATCCAGCAGTACTAAATTGCCCTCAGGCAGAAGAAATTGATGACAACCCCATTCTTCATGAAGAAGTAGAAATTGCAGTTAGGTCACTAAAGAAAGGAAAGTCAGCAAGCATTGACAACATACCAGCAGAGCTCATTCAAGCAGGAGGAGAAGAGATAGTCATAGTCCTAACAACAATCTGCAACAAGATATGGCAGACAGGAAAATGGGCCACCACATGGACTCAGTCCTTGGTCATCGTGCTTCGCAAGAAAGGAAACCTACAGCTGTGCCAAAACTACAGAACCATCAGTTTGATCAGTCACCTGAGCAAAATCTTGCTGAAGATAATTCTCAACAGACTAAAGCCTCAAGCAGAGAAAATTATTGCTGAAGAGCAGGCAGGCTTCCGAGCAGGAAGGAGCACCACAGAACAAATCTTCAATCTCAGACTCCTTTGCAAGAAATACCTTCAGCACCGGCAGAATCTATACCATGTCTTTATAGATTTCAAAAAGGCTTTTGATAGGGTATCACAAGCAGCCTTATGGGGAACTGTGAGGAAGTACAACATCAGCTCAAACCTGGTGCAGGTTGTTGAGCACCTCTATGACAAAGCTACCAGTGCTGTCCTCATCAATGGCAGCAGAGATTTGTTTCATACAACAGTTGGAGTCAGACAGGGATGTATACTGTCAGCTACACTCTTCAACATTTTCCTGGAAAGGATCATAGAGGATGCCTTGCATGACCACAAGGGCACTGTCAGCATCAGAGGAAGAACAATCACAAACCTTCGCTTTGCAGATGATATTGATGGTTTAGCAGGAGATGAAAAAGAACTGGCTGACTTGGTTGAACGCCTTGACACAACCTCCACAGCATATGGTATGGAGATTAGCGCAGAGAAAACCAAACTGATGACAAACATCACCAATGGCATCAGTATAGAAATAAAGGTCAATGGACAGACGCTGGAAAGAGTCACAAGCTTTAAGTACTTGGGATCAATTATCACAGACGAGGGCTCCAAACCAGAACTACTTTGCAGGATTGCCCAGACAACAGCAACAATAACAAGGTTGAGACCAATATGGAAAGATACCAACATTGCTTTTGGTTCCAAAATAAGGCTGATGCGCTCGATTGTCATATCTATCTTTCTGTATGCTTGTGAAACATGGACGCTCACATCAGATCTACAAAGAGGATTCAAACCTTCGAAATGAGATGCTACTACAAGATCTTGGGCATCTCATACATTGACCATGTAACCAGCGAAGAAGTCCACAGCAGGATCCAATGAGCCATCAGATCCTATGAAGACCTCTTGACTACTGTAAAAAAGTGCAAACTGAAGTGGTACGGTCATGTCTCAAGATCATCTGGACTGGCAGAAACAATCCTGCAAGGCACACTGCGAGGGTGCAGAAGAAGAGGCAGACAGAAAAAGAGGTGGGAAGACCACATTAAAGAGTGGACAGGCATGGGATTTGGAGATTCCCAAAGGGCAGTAGAGAACAGGGAAAGATTGAGAGAATTGGTTGCAAAGTCAACTGTGGTGCCCCAATGACCTCTTGGGTTAAGGGATTGATGATGATGATGATGAGTGCTTTATTTATATCACTAACAAGTAGCATGTAACACAAGATGAAGCTAGGAAAATGTTACAGTAAATAATTTGTTTTAGTTTGACCATATTTATTTCAGAAACTGTCAAATGCAACTACAGTACAAACATAGAATTTTGAGGGGGTTGAGGAGTGAGATCGAGTTTATTTTAGCACTGTTTCCCCAATGGTAAAAAAAAAGAAGGTGACACTTGTTTTCTGCCCTAGATGCCTTCCTGATGTTAATGCAAAAATTGAAATTGACATAAATAAAAAAATTATTGATTTCCCATGGGATACTTGTAAATTAATGAAGTTATTGGGCGAATTATAACTTGTCAAATAATGATTATTTATGCATAGTTTTGAAACAAGTAATAAATATAATACATATAATACATATATGAGCTACACACAAGTCCAAGCACATGGCACCAGCAATGGCATTATAATGAGCACAGTGGCTCAAATTGAATTTTTTTGTTCATTTTAAATTTAGTTCAAATGGAAGCATGTAATTGGTTCATAGTGTGTATCATCTGTATAACATCATAAACCTGGATGCTGGTACAAGTGGTTGCAAAGAAAAAGTAAAATAAAGATTTTGTAACTCCTGAATTAAGATTATATATTTTCCTCTAAACAACAAAGTTTAATTTTAAAAGTCCTTGGTACGTGTAAAAGGATAGAAGTACAAGATAAAGTTTGAAGTTATTTGTAAATGTTCAGCAGACAGGTAGTGAACTGAAGATGTTTTTTAAGTCCTGTTTCCATTGGGTGTTGTGCTTGAGATGTGGATGAAAGGATAAGAGGGAATATCAGTGGAACCATTCTTCTTTAAGAATGTGAAAATTGGAATGGGACCAGTCTTTAAAAATGTGAGATCTTCCATTTTAAAAATGTGAGATCTTCCAGGAGTCTCCTAGTAAATTGTTACTTAAAAAAAAAAATACTTCGTGATCATGTGAAATTTCAGGATATCTTAATGCAATTCTCCTTGGATAAATGGGAAAAACTTTGGTGTGTGTGTGTGTGTGTGTGTGTGTGTGTGTGTGTGTGTGTGTGTGTGTGTGTGTGTGTGTGTGTGAGACAACTCTTGTCCAGCAGCCATGATTGACTAGCTATCTTATGAGGTGACCCCTTCCATTTTCTTTTGTTAAAATTTTTTATATCTTATATCTGTTACTTTCCCCTCAAGTTCTGTTTTTTGTTTGTTTTTTCCTTGAAAAATCAATAGAATTTTGAGGCCCCAAAAAAGAAAATATTTGTGACTGGGATTCCTCTTTTTGTTTTGATCAGAAAAGACTTGCTTAGATTTCCTTTGCCTGGGTTTTCCTCAATTCTGTCCTTGCATTTGAAACAGGTGTGTAATTCTCTTCTCAGGCCTTACGCCTGATAGCTGGTTTCCTCATCCATTTGGAAGGTTTGAAGTGATCCTAGCCAGGGATCAATATATTTGGTCTTTTTCATGTCTGCAATCTGTGCTGTTTTAAAAAATGCATTTTTCACTTTAATATGTCTAATGTCAGGACTGGCATTTCCTTAGATCAGGTCTCGTACAAATTGTTTATTTATCAATATATAGCAGAAAAGAAAAATGTAACTAAGTTAAAAGTTCAGTGTGAAAAGATATTTTGTTTTCATATACTGAATGCTCACTAGGACTTAACTGGCTGATCCTAGCACTTGTCGTCTGAAGAAAGCATATAATAAACTCATATAGCTGTTAGACTGTTGATGTATTGGTGGTTCCTTGCAACTAGTGCCAGTCAAGACAAAAACTGATGCTGGCTATACACCTTCTGAATGTCTTTATAATATGTGTTTTGACTTCTAGAAAACCATACAGAAGAGAACAAAGGAATGGAAAACTGTTGAAGAAGTAGAAGAATTAGTGACTTGGAGCTGGAGTAATCCAATCAAAATAGGATAGCTCAGGGGTTACATGGGTAAAGACAAGGGTGAATTACTAATAAAGGGAATAAAACAAAAAGCAAGGAAAATGACCACAAAAAGCCCCCAAAACATTGAAAACAATGATTGAAGAGCCATACTTTCATGATATGGATGCTGTATGAGAGAAACAGCCTTCTGCTGTGGAAAATATAAAGAAAGCTGCCATTTGATATCAGGAGAGGTGGAGGAAAATACTTTTTCTTGTCATCAAAACCTGTTTAAAAGAATCAGAAAAAAATACTGTCGTTTATCAGGCAAACTTGGATAAGTACAGTCATGTGTACATTCACCAAAAAGGCAAAAATAAAACATCTGGAACAAAACAATGAAATGCAAAGCCAGGGAAAACAAAAATAAAACCAGAACAAGCATGGAAAAACATTAATAACACCAGAACATGACAGAGACCAACAGCAACAACAGAGAATGTAGAGACTAGATGAAGCAAAAGAAACACTACAGTACAAAAGACACATTCAGCAACAACAAAGAATGCAGAAACTAGATGAAGCAAAAGAAACACTACAGTACAAAAGACACATTCAAGAAAATGTGCACTTTCTCTTTGAACATGTTAACTGTGTAGAATAAACAGTCAACCAACTCATTGATCATGACCAAACATCACTAAAGAATGAAATAATATAGTATGACTGGATTACACCTGGGTAAACTATGATCTAAATAAACATTTTCAACAACAATTCAGAGGAGGGACTTTGATTACTGAAGATGGGGAGAGGGGATGTAATGAATATATCATTCCCATCAGGGGGATGGTGGATCTTCGAGCTGACCCAACCCCCACCATCAAATGTGGGTAAATGTGAAGAGGTGAACATGTCCACGCATACAATAAATATACAGAAATAACATCCAGCTAAAACATACAATTTGTATACTAATGCAAGCATAAGCCAGATGGGTAATAATTTTGTAAAGAGACAAAAAAAGATGGGGTTATGTTCTTGAAGCAAGAGATGATGATGGTGTGAGGCTAAGCAATCATGGTGCTGCACAGGGTAGAAAGACTGTCTCTGAGGCTCAGTAATTTAAGACATAATGAAGCCATCTACAAAACACAAGAAAATGGAAACACTTTTTCTTTCAATTATAAGAGTTGCAATACAGATTTCTTTTAAATGTCGAGTACATTTTGGCTTTATAATTAACAACCGTTTCACTTCACTTCAGTGGTAAGAAACAAAATGAATATTGTTTACCCATCCAACAAAACAGTTATTCAGGCAGTTCAGTTCAGTAGATAAATAATGGCTAAACAAAGACCATTTCTAAACAAGTACCAGAGGAAAACACATTTACAATGTATGTATCGGGTTTGAAGTCTTTTAACAGCTTGGTAAACTATGCAGGCTTGTCAGTGGTAGCACATCCAAGTAATTGACAGTTATCTGGGTCACTTATGACATCCACATGAGATTAAAATGTGTTTAATAAATACAACTGTGAAAATGTTTCATATACATTATCTGAAATTATAGATTTTAAACAATTATACATGTACCTCTCTAGGAAGTATAAAACAGGTTCCCCCCCCCACCAGTCCGAGTTTCCACTGACCCTTGCAACCCCATTTTTGATATTTGGACATTTGTGTAGGGTCAGAGTCCATTCCCTGTCAAAATGTATATCTCGATGAAAGGTCGTTAAAGTTTGCTAGGCCAGTTAGTAAGCGGCTACTCTATGCCGACACCAAATGGTGTCGGCAAATTCCAACTTTTTGATGGAGAATGGACTCTGACCCTACACCCCAACATAACTGTCCAAATATCAAAAATGGCGTGGCAAGGGTCAGAGGAAACTTGGATTAACTCCCCCCCCCCATGTGCATTGCTATTGTTAGATAATATATAACTCTTAATGGTAATGCATATTTAGTACAACATGTATTATTAATATAGTAAAATTTTTACTTACCGGTATATTTATATGTTTATATTTGGAAATGGATGAAGGGTGTCTTATTGATTTCACAGTCCACTAAATCATTAATCATTTTAAGTTTGAAACTGAAAGATGTCTACAATTTTTCTTTCCTTTCTTCTCCTCTTTTAGTTTAGATAACTTGTTTTTTTTTTTAAATCTGAACTGATATAATATTTAGGTGAACAAAGTTATATATGTGTTAGATGTGTTGATAAAAAAATGTGCATTGGAGTGCAAATAGTTTGCATTTTAATCCTCAATTTCCTGGATTTGATACCAAAATCTTCTGCACTGGAAACTGAAATCTCATGCTGTGGAACCCACCTCATCTTCATTGGAAGGGAGCTGTGGAAGCTCAGTTGGTAGAAAGCTAGACTGGACTTGTAATCGAATGGTTGCTGTTCAGATATCTTGGTGTGTTCTTGAAAAATGCACTTAGCTCCCATTTCTTTGGCGTGATAAGGCCATTAATGTGTTGAATAAGCATTAAAAGCAACAAAAAAAACTGTCCTTGTGGCATGTATTTATCGTCCGAGCGATTGGGCTTTAATTGTATTACCTGTTTATGGCAGGACTATTGTCATCGTCCATCCTCATGGCAGTGTTTCAGCATATTAATCGGTTTTAAATATTTTTCCCAAGTGTTGCTGATAACTTCAAACATCTCAACTTATGATTGGTTGAGGTGTTCAAAGAAATAACACATCATACAGTGCCCAAACAATGACAAATGATTAGTCGACAATCTGTTGTCTTTGGTACATACCGTCATTTAGCTGAAAAGTTCAATTAATACTGAATTAAAAGCAAAGCGTACCATAATCGAAGTAGCATGTTAAAATTCCAGGAATGCATCACTTTGATAACATAGGTTGCAGGGGGTACAAAGGCATTTTGATGACTGCAAACAAAAAAAAAGAAAACTTTAAGAACTAACTAAAGGAATTAATTAGTTTAAAGGGCTTTATTCTTTACTTCATTCAAAGGTTTGAAAGGAAATGAGGAAATGAATACTTTTAATGGCTAAGATCATATAGCTTATCTCTCATTTTACTATCATCTTGTTTCAATCTGGATCGTGATACATTATCATCAGAATATTGATTCTTAATGCATTGATATCGAACCATGATAAAATATGTTGAAATCATCACATTCATTCAATATTCCAATATTTTCTGTTGGTACATGTACCTTGTTTAAAAGCTTCTACAGTGAGTTCACATCAACAGGTTGTGTCTCACAGGGCAGAAGTGTTTACACTCCTCAAGAATGTGTGCCACTGTCAGTGGACATTGGCAAGGTTGAGCTTTACTGTTTAGGAGGTACAAGCAGGTTATATACATGTCCTGCTATATATGGAAGTAGCACAATACCACGTGGCTCAGTTCTGCTGATTGTTCGATAGGAAGAATGTCCCGCTTTAATGAGGAGTTAATATGTTATGAAGCTTGTTTTGGGAGTTTTCATTCCATGTATACTTTGCAAAAGTATATAGATGTGGAACATAATGATTTATATGCTTTACTACTTTCTCCGCCAGTTACTCTGTCCACCATGTATTGCTTATGCACTGAAAAATGGTGTTAAACCCCAAACAACAACATCAGTTAAATCCCTTTAATATGACATGTGATACATTACAATTTTGACAGTATGATGCATTTCATCGATGAATCGCATTATTGAAAGTAGTTTCCATAGCTGATCTTCAAAAATGTTCTGTTGATTAACTGTAATTGACAATTATCGTTTGCATTTTTACTGTACTCTGCATGATTGTTATTGATTCATAAATATAATTTCATTTCTTTACCTTTTTGTTTTAAATATATTCTGTAAATAATGTGATACATCTTTCATAATATCTGTCTAAAATTGCAGGATGAAATTGGAGAACATGTTCGACGTCCCAAATCAGCCATTGTTAGCAGCCTAAATGAAGACTGTAACAATGCCACCAGCAGCTTACAAGAGACCCATGAAGGGACAAGGAACAGAGAATCAGGTATAGAGTATATTCGTATCTTGTACATGTACAGTGTGGTTCCTTGGTGTAATGAAGTCCAGTATAATAATATTTGTATCTGGTACATGTACAGGGTCACATGGTGTAATAAAGTCCCAGTATAATAATTTTGGTATCATAATCTGGTACACGTACAGTGGTCATTTGGTGTAATGAAGTCCAATATAATATTTGTATCTGGTACATGTACAGTGGTCCCATGCTGTAATGAAATTTCATTATAATTTTGTATCATAATCGGTTATATGTACAGTGGTCCCTTGTTGTAATGAAGTCCCTGTATAATAATATTTGTATTTGGTACATGTACAGTGGTCCCTTGGTGTAATGAAGTCCCAGATGCAATGTATGCAGCTTTTTACTCCAAACAAGATCTGTTCTTGAACTGAAATGAAGTAGAGGGAAGGGATGGGGTGCAGTGGGAGTTGACCGCCCCGCGCCCCCCCCCCCCCCCCCCCCCCCCCCCC
>JAECUM010041129.1:0-48445 GCA_016617855.1 Megalonaias nervosa
ATATATATATATAATGAGAATGCTATAAATATCCATAAAATAAGAGAAAAGTGTGCATATCTTGTTTTTGTGTATGATATTATATCCACGAAGACTCGAATAGAGTCTGAAAACTCTACATACGGGCTTGCAGTTGACAGACTTCGCAATACCTATAAAGACCAGTGGACAGCCTGAAAACACTGTAAATGGCCTTCTACTTAACAGTTTTCTAGGCATAAACTTGGGGAGAGTCTAAAAGAAAATAACCCAGTAGATATGGCCTTGCAGTTGACAAACTTCTGTTCGTGATACAATACCTACCCGGCGAGAGCCTGGAAACACTAGATCTAGGCATGCACTTGACAATTTCAAATGTCAAAGAAGTGTCTGGACAACTGAGATACCGATGAAAGTTCTCGAGATCTTTCTGATAATTTAATTATAAGATAATAGTTCATAATAACCTGAAGGAGAAGAAGAATGGCGAGAAAATAATGTTTATGGTAGTGTTTTTGGTGGTAACAGAAATAGTAGCAATGACAGCTACTGCAGTAGCAGGAGTAGTTTCCAAGAACACATGTATGTATCACCTTTTGACATAAATAATTAATACTATTAGTGCATTATACTCACATAATTAGGGCATATACCTATTACCATGTGTCAATATAGATTTTTAAAAAATAAATAAAACAACATACGTAGAAAAGTAATTAAATTTTAAATTAGGTCTGGCAATGTTGCTAACAAGTAAACAGGCTCGGATGTAACTGTGCAACACAAGTTAATAACAACTTTGATTCACAATTTTATTCTTGTTCGAAATAAAATTAGCTTATTTTAATAGTGTTGGATTCACAATGTAAGAATATAGACTTCTTAACAGAGGATGTCAATACACCTATCCACGCAGTCGTGGAGAGTAAGAAAGTTGTTGGCGTTCCCTTCGCAGCCTCCGTAGGAAAACTGTTGACAACGCCGAGTGAACGTGTTGAAGTAATATCGTGGGAAATCACCGTCGCAAGGTCCAGAATCAGGTGGTAACGTGCATTCTGGAAATATATATATATATATATATATATATATATATATATATATATATATATATATATATATATATATATATATATATATATATACGTAATTTATCTCATCACATGTAAGATCTGCAGCCTTCAGTATGTCGGAGAAACTGAAAAGCTACACAAAGGATCAACCTTCATAGATCTGATTGGATGACAAAGAAGCTGTACAGAAGCCCGGTCGCAGAAAACTTCTCCTCCCCTGGCCACACTTTCAGTGACATAACACTTATTGCAATTGCTCACAACCCCAACTGGAGTTCCGAAACCAGGAAAGAAAAGGAATCTTGCTGGATACGCCGCCCAAGAACATTCAAACCAAGCGGTTTAAACCAAGAAGACTAAAAAAAGACAGTCATGCACAAATGAAATTATTTTTTGCAGCCGACACATTTTCTTTTAAATAATTTTCTAAATTTGCTTAATAACTATGACAATGAAATATCCGGGATATAATTTGCTCTTACATAAATTGACATAAAACAACATATGTCGTTATGGCTCATCGATTTCTAGGTCAATAAAAATATTTTCCAACATCCGCAACAAGTTGAAATCAACTAGTTGAAACATATTAAATTTAAAGGTTTAATTCCTGTAGAAACAGCCATGTAAAGTTTTACAGCCACAACAGTTTTTATGTTTTATTTGTTTCTCTTGTCTATGTTTTGTATTTGCCTTGGAAAAAGACTCATTAAGAGTCGAAAGCGCTCAGGCTAGTTAGATAATAGTTTTGCACTGTACGTTATCAGTTTAATGCATATATATATATATATATATATATATATATATATATATATATATATATATATATATATATATATATATATATATATATATATATATATAGAGAGAGAGAGAGAGAGAGAGAGAGAGAGAGAGAGAGAGAGAGAGAGAGAGAGTTACGACTCTAGCTCTTAAGCTATGTAACAGAAAGAAGTGAAACCAATAAGTTTAGTAACATAATCAATAATGTCTATTTTCACAGAAAACAAAGTGAACATTTAAATGACAAGTTGTTGTGAATTGAAATCCAAATAATCCTAAATGATTTATCACAAGTCCAAAAATAAAGAATGTTCTGAATAACTTTCAATAGTCTTGAATGTCATGGCGTGCCAAGAGTATTGAATGTTCTGATGTGCCAGTGTAACAAAAGTCTTGAACATCTTGATGCACTCAAAATCTTGAAAGTGTTCATAAAAATCCCAAAGTAATGTGTTAATCTAATGTCAATGAGAACTTTGCAATTTCAATGATGATTTAAATAAACAATTCTTAAACAATATCTGAACACAACTGTGGTTCAACACACTGATCATAAAACAGGAATGAATTTTTTTTTATACTAAAAACTCTTCAATAAACAAATTTCGCTTGACCTGCAACGCAATAGATTTCCTAAGAAAAACCCTACTTTTACTCGTAAACAAGGCAAGCTCACGAACTCAAATTCAAGTATACATCTTGGTTTCGTTTTAGAATCATTACAAAAATCAGGTAGACATTAGTTCCAGAACCCTTGATCACGAACAGATATATATATATATATATATATATATATATATATATATATATATATATATATATATATATATATATATATATATAACACCTCCCCTCATAACGAAAAATAAAGATTTATACAATTAAGCTTTCCTTTACATATTAATCACATATACATAAGGCAATAGAATACTTCTGTACACGTGAAAGTGCAATTGGTGAATAAACTGAAAGAACTCTAAAAGCATGGGCCTTAATTTGTCAACAGATTCCTGATACTAATCAGACCAATACGTGGGCCTTAATTTGTCTAATCAGACCAATATATGGGCCTTAATTTGTCAACAGATTCCTGATACTAATCAGACCAATATATGGGCCTTAATTTGTCTAATCAGACCAATATATGGGCCTTAATTTGTCAACAGATTCCTGATACTAATCAGACCAATATATACAGGATTTCAAACATGTTAGAGGCTGTGTAATTATATATAAATTTGTAACAAAAGTTCCGTTAATATATAGCCATACCTAAAAGTTGCATCACTTGCTTTTTACTTACAAGCTTTGTTAATTTCAGTTCCATCTGTTTTTTAAAATGTAATTCCTTTACTTTCTTATCTAAACCAGAGACATACTTACTAACGAAAACCAGAGCACTATCATCCAAAAGTTCCTAACCTACCAAATACTGGACAAAAATTTTCTTTATTGTTTTACTTTGTTAAATATGCTTTCGCTGCGTAAAGAATCAATCGGCTTTTACTTTTTTTTCCAGACTCTAACACTCGCTTGTTGGTTTCACTAAAGATTTCTCAAACGTGTGAAATTAAAATCTTTACCAGGAACAAAGAAAATTCCGAAACAAAGTTTATTTTAATTTTAAAGACAATTTTTTATATCTCGGAAATGTTTTAAACAAATTCAGGTCATGAACGAAGCTCCAATTTCTGTTACGACTCTAGGTCTTAAACCATGTAACAGAAAGATGTGAAACCAATAAGATTAGCAATATTAACCAATTATTTATTTTCCAAGAGCACAAAGTGAAAATTTAAGAGACAGAATATTGTGGGTTGAATCGAAATAATTCTAAATGTTCTATCACAAGTCCAAGGTATAGAATGTTCCGAATAATTTCCAATAATATTGAATGCCCTGATGTACAAATAATTTTGATGGTTCTGACGTAACATTGTTCTTGAATGTGCTTACGTACTAATAGTCTTGAATGTGTAAACACGTTTGCCTCCAAGTAATAACGAACGTAAAATATAATTTAAATTCATAGACAAATATTAGCTGTGTATTATGTTGTTTAGAAATTGTTCACACTAATCCCAAATTAATGTCCAAATGTCAATGAGCATTGTTTTAAGTCCAATAAATAATTTAAAAAAATAATTTGTCAAATTATATCTGAATACAACCATTTTATGCACTGCTCATAAAACAGGAATGAACCATTGTTTACCAAAACTCTTTATATAAAAATTTCACTTGATCTGCTATGTAATAGATTTCCATGCGGAAAAACTTCGTTTATCTTGTAAAGATGATCAGATCTTGAACTCAGATTGAAATCTTTACTTCGTAGAATCATGACACAAAATCAGGTAGGAACAAATCTCAATAAAGAAAAAAAATTAAGCACAATAGATAAGATACCATTGAGTATGATCTCGATCTCACACACACACACACACACACACACACACACACACACACACACATATATATATATATATATATATATATATATATATATATATATATATATATATATATCCATGTGTGCTAATGCAAAAACGTCTTTTCTTTCTTTCGTAGTTATATGACTATAAAGCAATTCATGTTATATGTTTGACTGAAATCTGAGTCAAAATGAGGGATGATCTTCGACTAATATAACAGGGAGCAATTTTCAAAATCAAATATATTGTAGGAAAAAGACTGTACTGGGTCAAATAAATTTAATTTCCACATAACAAAAGCGATATTGCAAGTAAATGACTTACAATTATTCTTTTGCAGATTTAAAAAAAAAACAAAAAAACAGCAATTAATTGCTATTATATAATTAGGGATGTTTTCCGATACTAATGACATAGTAACCATTGTTCTCTTACGACTGGTCACACTTTCATCCCACTTTCGATCTAGTACCTAAGGACTGCAATGGTTCGATGTCATGAAGATAAATTTTAGATTGTTCCTTCAACAGATCTTATTTCCTCGCTTTTTCGGGTTAAATACGTTTCTGTGGGTTTTTTTTTTTTTGTTTTTTTTTGTTTTTTTTTTCTTAAATGTCAGAAAATTATGCCCAATACTGATCTATCATGATTAGGAAATAGTTATAATCGTTATGGTCCTCACCATTTAACATATTATTGGTCTTGGAGTATGTTCCGTCGCTAACATTATTAAAAAAATAAATTGGTTTTCTATACACATGAAAAGAAAAAAAGAATTAAATGTGTTCTATATATTACTTTCAATGGTTCCAAGCTATGTTTTGGAGACATACAATTCAATAGTTTCCAAGCTATGTTTTGGAGACACACATTTCAATGGTTCCAGGTATTTTTTTAGAGACATACATTTTTTTCTCATCTCGTAGGCAAAGCTAGAGTTTTAGCATTTGTACAAGAACAATCACAATACGAGTTTCTAAACGTAATTCACTACATTTTGTTCTTTAATTTTTTTAAGAATAACACTTGAAAACATAAGAATTTTATTAGAGATATTTATCAAATTATTCTTCGATCATTCCTGGTCATCGGGACGAAATTGCAGCTCAGATTAAAGTTTGACTTGCCCGACTGTTTATTTTGGGAAACTTTAATGGGCGCGAAAAGCAACGTTGACAGATACGAAAAGAAACATCTTTATGCTTTTACTTTAAGTCATTTTGCCACAATCATTTCAAATACATTTTAATAATATCTTAAAGCTGTGTTGTAAAGAAGTGAGCAGTAATGGAATTCAAACAATATATCAGAGAGAGAGGGAGAGAGCGGAGGGGAATAAAGATTGAAATACACATTTTGCAAATGATAGGTGCATAATATGCACTAAATCTCTGGTTATTTGTTCATCAGAATCCTTATTTTTTTAAAATACTTCTGAAAGTCTATTCTTGATCAGCTGTAGTAGGAGATTGGGCATTATTTTTAGGAATCGTTTATATCGATGCGCATTATATTCCCAAAACAATAAATCTTCTAAAACTGACATTTGTATTTGAAAGCACTATTTAATGCATTCCTATAAAGTTTATAAAGAAACTACGATTTTTTTTTGGCTACCGCTCCATGAACAGAAGCAATAAAAGCAATCTTTCAGTCCATTCTTCAGACGACACGTATGCGCATTTTTTAAAATTATATTTCGTTACAAAAATGATCAAATTTATTTAACAATTTGCCAGAAACTAATATATATTTTAAATTACAACAGAAGAAATATATGCCGTGTAAAATACATTGCTCAATTAAAAGATATGTGAAATAATCGTACTCTTTGACATTCAACAGCGAAATATTACGCTTACAAATACTAACCTTTAGGTATTTTGGCTCCGACATTTTCATGAACAAGCATGAACAATGCTGCCACAGAATAGACTACAATGGACAAGGAACTTGACATATCTGAAAACATATACTTGGTTTTTAAATGACAATATCAAACTGGATGTATTTAGTGAAATCATTCAGATCACAACGCGGAGACTTTCTTATTCATATCGTTCACCTCAAACAATAAGTACCAGCAATACCAACATTAAATTTAGACACCCAGTAAGAAACCTACATGTCACTCTTGACAGTACGCTCTCAACATGTCATGAACGAATGTAAGGCTGCATATCTGGAGCTGAGACATCAGCTCCATTCGCAATTTTCTTTCGGTAGATGCCACTTAAACATTTGTGTGTTCCTTAGTACTTTCAAGACTGGACTATTGTAATTCACTTCTATCTGGTTCGTCGATGTATCTACTACAAAAACTTCAAAACACGGCTGTTCGAATTATCAGTAGAGTACGAAGAACTGAGCACACACACACACCCTGCTCTGTCACTTTCACTTGCTAACCGTTCGATCCAGAATCAAACACAAAATCTGTTCACTATGTTACATTTCGTTGACTGGCACCTGTCCAATATACATATCTGACATCACCCTTGTGTGCAAAACTGCTCCGGTGGCCTAGTGGTTATAGCGTCCGCCTCGGATGCGGGAGGTCGAGGGTTCTACCCCCCTCGGAGCCATACCAAAAAATAGAAAAAATGGTACTAACAGCTGCCTCGCTAGACGCTTAGCATTAAGAGGTTAGTGTTAGGACTGGTCAGCCTGGTGTCAGGATAATGTGACTGGGTGGGACATCATGCTACATGTCTGCGGCACGATGCCATAGTGCTAAACATCACTATAAACTGCCGCACTGCAGACATCGTAGCGATATGACTGAAATTTTGTTTAAAGCTAAGTTAAAAATCCAAATCACACACACACACACACCCTTGTGTGCACCCCATCTAGAAACTTACGCTCCTCTTCCGACACTCGCATTTTCATTGTTCCCACTGTTAAAACGAAGTCATGCGGACAACATTCTTTAGTGTACCAGGGACCAGCTACGCGGAACAAATTGCCCATAGATCTTAGACACAGGACACTGGGATCTCATTCAAGAGTGCTCTTAAGGCTCACCTATTTCGACTGCAAGAACCGACTTAATGACTTAATGTCTGCTTCCTTAATTATTGTTAGCATGTTTTTGTTTTGTAATTTCATGGTGTTTGTTTTTGTAATCTTGTCATTTTATGTGTTTTTATGTGTTATCTAATATTGTAAAGCGCTTAGAGCTTCTAAAGATTAGGCGCCGTACTAAATCCACATTGTTATCATTATTATTTTATATCTCATCTTTTTCAACAAATCCAAAGACTGAAAACTAGCAGATTGAAATACATATTTGGTTTTAAATTGACAATATCAGACTGGAGTTATTGATGGCACATCTTTGAACAAATCTAACGACTGTAAAATAATTAGTGCACAATAATAAGCCCAGCAGGTTGCCAAGAGCAATTATATAGTCGAGCTTGAAGTATATGCAAGGAAGTTTATTTTGACACGAGTTTGACACCTACGTGCCGTGAATGAAGTTCATGTCAATTGGTTTTGTTGTTTGTTAGTTGTATTTTGAAGGAACATACTACTAGAACAGAGAGTCCATACAGGAAAACTGCAAATCAGTCTAAATAGGAATGAAGTAACTCCACATGACAATCGGGAAGACTAGTTCAATGATGTATACGGATAGATATAACAGCACGAGACATGGACGTTGATACCAGGTTTTAATATTTCACCCGTCTTATTAAACGTAACTAATGACGTCAGGAATAAGTCAGAATACACGCTTTGAGCCTAAGGGCGAAGTCCTTCGCTGTATTTTCTGTGATCTGGCAAAAATTTCTACACAACAAACAGCGAATTATACTTTTTCTTACACGATCAAATAACGAAGTACTTTAGCTAAATACAAACTATCCTCAAACGACAGTTTTTCAACACGATTTTTTTTGGGGGTGGGGGTGGAGAAGGCCTGAATTATTGTTTCTGAAGAAAACTTAATTCTCACCCTGAGTATGAAATTCTCAGACACTCAGAATCAGGGCCGGATTACCTATTAAGCACACTAAACACGTGCTTAGGGCACCAGCCCAACAAGGGCATCAGAAAATATTAAAATTAATTGTTGATGATAAAATTTAATGAATATAAGCATTTAAATTCTGATTTGGAATGATGGCAACAATGCTATTTCCCCACACTTTGTAGCTTTTAATATTGGTTTCTTTTTCTTTTTAGTTTCACATTTTGTATGAAGGTGGGGGCACCATAAAATATTCAGTGCTTAGACCCTGGAAGGCCTTAATCCGGCACTGCTCAGAATGGTTTAGAGTAGTTCAAGACTGAGGATAGAATGGTGGTAGATAAAGGTGGGTTTTTATTATAGTATAAAATCGGCAATGTATCATTAGTCGTCAGTTTGACTACTGTCTGCAGTGTATCATTGGTCATGTCAGTTTGACTACTCTCCGCCATGTATTACTGATCTGCAATGTATCATTGTCAGTTTGACTACTGTTTGCAATGTATCATTGACCATTTCATTTTGCTGTCTGTATGTATCATTTGGCCCCAATGTCTCTAACGTATCACTGGCCATGTCAGTTTGGCTAGTCTCTGCAATGTACCATTGGCCATGTAAGTTTGACTACTGTTAAAAAGCTCAATCTGACAATGAAAAGAGACAAAACCCGTAAATTGTGGACAAATTCCCAACTTAGCGGTAAAAATCTTTCAGCTTTACGTAAAGGTTATATACTGCCCTCACACGCAGATTTTGCACTTTGAACGAACCAGATTCAGACTCCAATTCAGTTCGTTTTGATCTATCTAATAAAACCTCGCCATTTTTAAAAACAGCATACGGGTTAACATAAGAAAAGGTATAGAACTTAAAAACAGTTAACTCTTAACAGACAACAAATGTACAGACTGGGGATGGGTGCTTTTGGATGGCACGAGTTTCTTTTAAAAATTTAAATAATTTCCGCATTGCCACTCCAAACACGTTCTCACTGATAATGATTTATGGACCCATATCTCCGATACATTTGTATGGTTAAATCCAAAGAGGAGATTACTCTTACTGCAATGGGATGTACTCGATTATCAACTTAAATCATACAAAAGAGGTGTTGGGGTACAATTCAGATTAACACTGTGAAAATGGTACAAATTCTTGCCTGTCAAAATACATCTATGTACTTTCAGGCTACATTTTAAAGTGCATTTTGCCATTTTTACATAATATTCCATAAATCTAGACTCTAGATAATTAAAGATAACAAAACCAAATAATAGGTGACAACAAAATAGACGATATTTTCAAGAACATTAAATATTATTAAAAGTTACCTTGGACTTGTACACACCTTTGCTTATGCCGAAGTGTCCCACCTGAATACAAGTACAAATGTGATATTTGAAAGTGTTCCGGTTGCTTGATGCGTCTGTTAACGTGTCAGCTTATACTTCAGAATTAATTATTATAACGTTGCTCTTAAAGTTATGCATAATGTGAAATATTTTATTAAGAACAAAAACGTGCCTGTAATTAAAATGTCTGGGTTTTGTGCGAAACTTAACTGTGTGTAGTTCGTGTTTGCTTTGTGCCCAAAAAACTACAATAAAGACTGTGTCATTATTCAAAACGTAACGTCAACCTCTGGAAATTGTAAGAAAGTGGCAAGCGACAAAACAACAATTATACAAGTTAAGAATTGTTTTAGTTTTTGCATAAACGGTGATGGATATGTATATATATATATATATATATATATATATATATATATATATATATATATATATATATATATATCTGAAACATTATATTATCAAAATGTTTCGTCGAATCGAAAACCAGAAAAAGAATGAGAGAAGAAAAACAGCAAACACGATAGACGATCCATGATGAAATTATATTGTTCTAATCCTTGGCTAGTCGCATTTGAACCACTACCGTCCCATAGCCCCTTCAACACACATCATAACTGAATACATATACGTTTTCTCTCATCATGTATACTGGAGCTTACACCTGTAATTTCTAATAACGACTGTATGCTTTCCGGAAGTTTCGATTTCCAGGTGTAAATTTGACTCAAATAAGAACTTGTACAGAGTAAAATGTATTACGTTTCATATCGGAAGGCTATATGTTTCAGAATCTAACTTTCTTGGGGAGTTATTCCTGCATAACTACGGTTTCCATGGCGATGTAAAAAGCTACCGTATGGTCCTTTGAGGGACACTTTTCTTTTGCGGTTAATCTGAAATCCGCCATAGCAAGAAATCACAATTTACGAAGGAAAATAAGAAAAAACCGTAGAGTTACGCAGATGTGACTAAGGTGTGATTAACATATTCATCACAAACTTTGTCAGTAACTATTTATATTTTCCCAGAAGATTACAGAATATTTTTACCTTTCTAAGCAGAAGATTTCTCTTGCAGGAAGTTTCTTTTTGTTCTTCCTCTTTTATCATATCGTTCTTAAAATGAATAATACCTTTTGTAGATTCATATGGAGTATTTTTTGTCTCAACGTATTATTTTGTGTCATAATTTAATTTACCAAATGTATTATAATACACACAACAAATGTTAATTAAACAAACCAGCAAAGATGTTTTGTACATGGGTTGTCTTGGTAACCTTCACAAGATGTCTACCACCAAGAGTTTGAATATTTTTTTATTTTTAAATAGGGAAAATACCATACCACTTCGTTTGGCTTCGGGAGGTGTTGTCGGTGTTAACCAAAGTGAATGCATCGATGTGACAACAGATCTTTTAAAATGATGTCTGAATTTTGTCTGAAAGTGCTGAAAGGAACCATTCTCTTGACGAATACACGACGATAAGGACGACATTGTCACATTCCTCGAAACGGAATCACTATGAACATTCCCGTCGCACAAAAGAAAAAGTGCTCGTTCATCCAGGAGGATATATTTCCATGCTGATGATTCAGTCGTCAACCAAAATCGTTGTGTCAGGAATTGTATTAGCTACTCTTGTTCCTGTGAATGTTTAGATGACAAAAAAAAAAAAAAAAAAAATGTCTTTTCGAGTGAATTCAATATTGTACTGCTTGACCTTAAGGTTGGACGAAGATTGTAACACTGGTCCGTTATAAACGATGGATGGAGCCCCGCCTTTGCCACCAGCAGTGGATAGCCCACTTGCCACTGAGTTCTAGTACTATTGAGACGGCTGAAGTACAAAAAGAGTTACAATTGTTGATCTATCGATCAAACTTGCCACGAACGGACAAAGCACAACGTTATGGACAATGTCTGAAACATCATTCAATGGCCTTAAGTTTGATGTTGACGGAAGAAATCAGATCAGTTGCAAAGATAACGACATAGAGAGAATGCGTGTAAGAAGAACTCCACGGCTAATCTGTTAAACACTAATTACCCAAAATTTCGCTGCAATGTTCCCACCTTCACCTACAGCGATTCGATACAAAAATGAAAGCCTAATTCAAAATGATGATGTTCATCTGAACGAGAAGAGAAAGAAGCGAGAAAAAAAGAAGTAAGGAAAGAAATTATTACGTATAAGGAGGCATCACTGTCCACCGCCATTACTCTCGTATAACACGTAGAGCATTGCAATCTAACGTCCACCTTAGTTACAACAACCTAAGAGTATCGAACACTGGTTGACTTGAACAGCATGGACACGGTTTGTCCAGCACTCTGCTGGCTACTGATCAATTCAAAATTGTATCGTGCGGAGAAAATCAAATCAAAAGTATAAATCCACGATGTTTGCAAGAGCAATCGATGTACACATTACACAAACCCATTTGAAATAAAGTTTCAAGAAGCCAGACAATGATATGAGTAACTAACCACCGATGGCTTGTCAACTTGACTGATGTTCCCCACTTGGATCCGAAGTATCGAGGTAACAAGTATTGTTTTCAGAATCTGCAAGGGTTATTATACCACAACGGGTTCTGGGTAAATGTGACCTTTGACAATGTTGATGAGACGTCCTCTAATCACTTGACGAATTTTATATTTATAATAGCTCCAGTCAGTCTGGGGATGAAAGGGTTATTGATCTCCTTGCTTCGTTTCCACCCAAACAAATACAAACAATATCGATATCTCCATCTTTCGAGCCATCCAACATACACCTAAACAATATATACATATGTATGAAAACTTCATTCGATACTTGATTTACCGATGTCAAAGCAGGTGAGGAAAGAATTGAGGACTCATCTATTAAGACTACCAAGAAAAAGAAAACGAAAGCTCATGAACAAGCAGCCTGTAAACAAAATTAACCTTACCATACGTATTGACTCAGTCAAGGGAAATTTAACGATTACAGATTCTTAGGCAGTATCTATCAAGATTTGTATTAAATTTTAACTGACACTGAACCATACTTAAACGAAATTACGCAAAGTTAAATAAATTGGTCCTGTAAAACTTCATCTAATCTTGACGATCTGACTTACGACGGGACCCACCACGGAGGGAGAGTAAGCAGAATGCATAGATTTTCACCACACAACAAGGCCCGTTATCATAAACTCTCTCTAAAGTACTTCACACAAATTGTAGACAGAAACGTAGCGAAAATACGAAATGCATATTCGACGGGATGTAATATTTAACGTTGCGTACAGATAGGTATCAATCGCTATGAGGAAATTCATGTCTTGATTTGACTAAAATGGTCAAGAAAAAAACCCAAATAAGCTTGTGTCAATTTAAAAAAAAAATCATATAGCATTCAGAACTATATGGTGCTGATTAGTTAATGCATGTCTGAAGAATTTTGGTGCAAAACTGAAATATTTGACAGACTGTAATTAGCTCCTGACGACTGAGAGCAAAAGAAGAGGTAGAATTAGCACGATACCACATAGTTTGTAAAAACAAATAAAGAATTTTTTGTGGATAGCATTCTCCCTTTGTGAGACCCTTTTGAGTGTCAAAACAATGAAATTAGGACAAAATCTTATAATATAGGAAAAATAAAAAAATTATGGAGAGTATGAAAGGTCAAGATAGTTTATTATGTACCTCTATGTCAGTAAATTATATGACTGGACCCTGTCTTAACACTTGTCTGTTAAGAAATTTAGGTAGGCAAAATTATGACAAATTTGATTGAATAAATTGTAGAAGAAATACCTGTTAATAATGATGCCATTCGAATGTTAAAAGTAGATTTTGGATATTCCATTTAAATTACGCGACTATTTCAAGGATTATCCAGGGAAACTAATTCCAGATGAAAATGATTTATTTCCATATTTATATACAAGCAACTATATGAAAACTATTGTGTACGTTGAGAAACAAAGTATACCATAAATTAAGGAAAGTAAAAGCTTCACCCGCTATTGATTTCCAAACTGAAAAAGTATACAGAGTTATCGTGTTTGACAGAGTTATCAATAAATTCTATTTTTGTCGAATCGTAGTAGATCGATCTCGTAAAGTTTCTAGCAATCTTCGAATTGCACTGTGCATTTAGCTGAATACACACTTGAATATGTCAAATAAGCAACTTAATCCTTCTTCGTACCATCTTGTTTTAATAATTTTGCTGTCGGGATTAATGATAATTATATCGATGATCTACTGACTGAATGCAATCAGCAAATCTTCATCTTTTCTTCAACTTTAAAGACCTTTGTTTTGTTTGAAACAGAGAAATGAACATTTTTATTATATTGTAAGGAAACACAGCTCCATTTGACCTTACTGTCATACCATCCCCAAATCTGTACACAACTACACGCTATCACTTCTTACCTAGATTGTTGTTTTTTTATATTAAACATGTTAAAGAGTCTAGTATCTTTTAAAAACTTTTCAATCCATCACAATATGCTCTTGTGCCATTAGTTATGTTGTGCAAGAGAAACAAAGAAAACAGAAATTAATTAATTTTCTTTTCTACTCAGTGCAAAACAGAATTAAATGCGGACTTGGAAATAGAATAAATTATGTTTCACATAACACATGAGTGTTCTCGCATTCTAGTTTCATCTGGTTTAATACAGGTGGGTTCTCGCATTCTAGTTTCATCTGGTTTAATACAGGTGGGTTCTCGCATTCTAGTTTCATCTGGTTCAATACAGGAGGGTTCTCACAGTCTGACTTGATCTGGTTCAATACAGTAGGGTTCTTGCAGTCTTGTTTACTTTGGTAGTGCTCTCTTTGCACAGAAGGTTCAAGAGTCGTTATGAATCCATACTCGCAATCTTATATAAATAGCTGTATCCGAAAAATAAATTCGACCCAACACCTTCATCACAACGTTCGAGAAATCTCCTTATCTATTTTAGAGCATCCGCCTCAGATGCGGGAAGTGGCGGGTTAGAACCCGGACGAGTCATAACAAAGACTTTTAAAAATGGTACTAACAGCTGCCTCGCTAGGCATTCAGCATTAAGCGGGTAGTGTTAGGACTGGTCGGCCTGGTATCAGAATAATGTTACTGAGTGAGACATGATTCTACCTGTCTGCGGCATGATGCCCCAGTGCTAGGCATCACTAAAAACTGCCATACTGCAGACATCGTAGTGATATGACTGAAAATTTGTTAAAGCTATGTTAACACCCCCCCCCCTTATCTAAAGTCACCAATATTTGATGTCTTTTGACAAATGTGTAAATATTCCGGCGGTGTTCTCGTACAAATAACCGGTAATCAAAATAATTCGACTAACCCACCCCACACCCCATCCATGTTCTATAAACATCTTTTTCTAAGCACTATGCCATCGAATTTATTTTAAAACTTTACACGTGCTCTCACAGTATAATATATACTTACTACTCAAACACACACATCCGTTTTTATACCTCCTATGAGAGAGAGAGAGAGAGAGAGAGAGAGAGAGAGAGAGAGAGAGAGTTTAGTAGAGGTCACAAGTCACTCTACCAATCTAGTTAAGGTTCCTTTTTGATTGCATTATGTGCAATTCACCGGCCATGATGTGGACGTGACACTTTTGTATTGATGAAGTAGACGACTTTCATTTGCAGCTGCTTACTGTTTCATAGTAATTTTTCAATCATTTATAACACTGCCAATTCAATTGTACTGAAATTATTTAATAAATTTTAATAACCTTATAAAATAAAATTGTTTGCCAAATAAAAATTTTACGGCGCAAGTACACGTAAAATAGGACCTGTACTCCTTGACATATGCCATTAACTTTGGCTATTTTGAAACAAGATGCCATTAACGTTGGCTATTTTGAAACAAGTTGCATTTGATATCCGACTGTTGTAACAAAATATGACGACGTATTTTGTAGAAACGTGCCTTTCCAGTATTAAGGGGTTAATTTAAATAATTTCCGATGTCGATTAGCCGTATTCGATTTTCCGCTTTGATAAATTACCGTATATATATACTTATAATGTTCGATTCCATTTGCTTTGGTTCAAAACGACCGACATTCAATATTTCTTGTCAGAGGTGCAATTCTACCAAAAAGAGTTTCTGAAATTGCGTATTATAAAAAGATGTGATATACATTTGTGCTATTTAAAAAAACAAAACAAAAAACATCAGCTAACGTTCTAATGTTAAGATAAAGCCACTAAAGGGTGTGGAACCACATTGTTAAAGAAAACGTAAAAAAGAAAATATGAACTTAACTATTTACTTAATTGTCATTTCTTTACAGCTATAATTAGCTTGTTTAACTTACATTACAAAGAATATATATATGTGTGTGTGTGTGTGTGTGTGTGTGTGTGTGTGTGTGTGATCTAACAGGTTAGTGAATTATCAATCTTTCTCAGCTGGAATCGAACCCATGCCGTAAATAAGTGTGTATGTGTCTTTGTGTGCTATTATCTCTTGACTCTTTCAAAGTCCATATAACCATTTTCTCTCCATTTTCTGGGTTGTCAGAGAATTTTGAGTAGACACTGTTTTACATCGGTCTCATACAAGTCATCATATCTTTTTTTTTTACAAATTTTTAACTTGTTTTGTTGAAATTTATGCCGATTTTCGCCGCTTTAAATGAACAAGAATGCGCATCTGTTATCACTTACAGTACAAGCTAGTCCGATAAGTCGGAATCCAAACAGTTATAACGTCAGCCATTAGTTGTGCCATAAACTATTTTGACGGACGACTTGTCAGACTATGTTCGAAATAACACAAGGTATATGGTAATTACTGCTCTAGTTTTACGAAACTGCAAACTGCTTTGATCCGGATCTGCCATCCCTGACCAATCAAATCTCGAATTTTTTAACAGAATCTAATGTAACATAAACACACACTCCTTACTGTGGGTTACCTCCTTTGGTAGTAAAAATGCCACCTGGAGATAAACCTATCGATGCAAGTCACTAACTCGTGTATATGGCGCCCGCACATAGGGTCAAGGAGGAGGGGGCACTTCCCCCCGCGATTTCACCTCTAAACATATAAATAGCTTACCACTAAAAGTTTGCTCCACCTCCAAAAAAAAACAAAAAAAAAAAAAAAAAAAACTCTGGGGGCCTCTGCTAGTATATCATCCATGCTCTTTTTGCACACATGGCTGCTCGCGATATTTTCTCTTTCAGTCACTTGTCGATCGATATCACTTTCTTTCATGTATCAGTGAGTGTGTGTGTGTGTGTGTGTGTGTGATTTGAAGTTTGAATGTAGCTTTAACAATTTTCAGTCATATTCCTACGATTTCTGCAGTGTGGCAGTTTGTAGCGTTGTCTAGCTGGGGAATCATGCCACAGACATGTAGCATGATGTCCCAACCAGTCTCATTATCCTGACACCAGGCTGACCAGTCCTAACACTAACCTCTTAATGCAGAGTGCCTAGCGAGGGAGCTGTAAGTACCGTTTTTATAAGTCTCTGGTATGACTCGGCCGGGGTTCTAACCCGCGACCGCCCGCATCCGAGGCGGACGGTATAACCACTAGGCCACCAGAGCGGTTTTCACGTATCAGAGATTATTTCATTAGCACTTAGATGACCTATTTTTATTTATGTATATTTCTGATAAATGATTAAATCTTATTTGAAATAACCACGGGTGAAAAGAGAGCATAACGAATTTTTCGCCTATGGATTGCGACGATGGAGAAAATAGCACGTTCCGATAAATGCATCACTCCCAATTTTGATTCTCTACAAGGGCTTTAGTGCTGAATCAAAGATTTTGTCAAATGCGTTGAAGGAAATGTTCCGGGACTTGCGGCGATGGAGCACAGGGCTTGCTATGTTACATGGTAGCATCACAGGAGTCTGACGTTTTATCAATAAAGTAAGATGAAATCTCTGACATCACGAAATCACCTTATCAGTACTCGTAAGTTAACACAAGCAGCCCATTCTACCAGTTTCTACCCTGCAGTAAATATTTGGTAGCCTGCAGCAGACGTCACATTATAACGCATCTGAACAACCCAGCAGCAGCCGAGGACCTGCTTAAGAGTTTTGGAGCCCTGGGTAACCTATCACTTTGGCGTTCCCTTCAAAGAGAAAAAATTCGCTTCCGTCTAATTTGGCGCCCTGTAAAGCTTGGTGCCTTAGGCGACAGCCTAATTGGCCTATATGGTCGGGCCGGCCCTGAAACCACCATGTACAATCTGTTTTTTTTTTTTTTGTTTTTTGTTTTTTTTTTGTTTTACCTTTCTGAAATATACTTTCAGTCTGTGATAGAAGAGCTAAGGTAGGATCCGTACAGCTAATGTAGTCGTATACGACTATCAGAACATCTCTTAACTATCTCCATACAGCTAATGTAGTCGTATACGACTATCAGAACATCTCTTAGCTATCTCCGTACAGCTAATGTAGTCGTATACGACTATCAGAACATCTCTTAGCTATCTCCGTGAAATCGAGAAATGACCTCGGATGTAGCTGTAGGAATTAAGTTCGACATACGCTCTGCAATAGGTTTGACACTCGTTTCCGGTAGGAGAAAGGATTTGGTTCACTCATGTCCTATCCTTCACCTTGCTTTACAACTATCCATTTTCGTCATCATCGAATTTCTCAAAATGAATCTTGGAAAATCTTTGGAATAAATTTCAACATGTTATTGGTCATAAATAGTTTTAAGACAAAAATAGTCGGCTAGAAGAATTTTCTTCGCTATAAGAGAAAAATTTCTAAAAGAATAAAAACTTAGTCAATCACCTGCTCGAATGTGTCAGATAGAGGTGTTTGATTGATTGAATGCCAGTGATACGTCATGACAAAATTGTCAATACACATAAGTTTGATGGGTGTAGTTATTTGCCTCTGGCGGAGTATACCAATCGGAACATGCTCGGTCTTTTCCGTTAAGTCGAGAACAAAAGTAGTACTCACTGACGGCGGAAGGTTGCGGGATGCGGGATGTCGCTGGTTTGAACCCAGGCCGAGTAATAACAAAGATATTTTTAAAAAAAATGGTAGTAACAGCTGCCTCGCTAGGCGCTCAGCATTAAGTGGTTAGTGTTAGGACTTGTCGGCCTGGTGTCAGGATAATGTGACTGGGTGGGACATGATGCCACATGTCTGCGGCATGATGCCCCAGTGCTAGACATGACTATAAACTGCCATACTGCAGACATCGTAGCGATATGACTTGAAAAATTGTTAAAGCTATGTTATAAATCCAAATTACACACACACACACACACATGCGAGGTTTTATCTCATCTCGACAGAAAAGGCTGAGAACATTCCGATTGCGCGTACTAAAGCCTAGAAACGATGCACTAACCTTTATACAACCCAAGGGTCAAAGCAGCTTTAGTTTCTTTCAGAGGCTCGAAGTTATTCGATTCATATCAGAGAGTGACAATGATGTTCCGATTGTGTAGACCCTTGTCTGCTGGCACACGATGTGTTGACGGGTCGTGGTTTTAGTGACATCATTCTCAATCTAACGTCCTACATTTAAAAAAAATGAAGTGTAGATGTCTACAGTATTGTACACCTTTAAAAGGCTAGCAATTTATATGTCAAACGAGCATTTCGGTGCATAAAAAAAACCCCAACAAGTTGTTTGATATAGTATATACATAAATTAATAAAATACAGGTAACTACCTTTTTTTTATAAACAGTAAGGAAACTTTTCATCATCAAACAGAAAAAAAGAATACATCTGCTACGATATCATCTATTATTACCGGTAGATGAGAACTTGGCAGGTCACAAGACTGCCACAGCATCATATCATGACAAATAGCGTGAAGTTTGTGTATATCAGTAAATTTGACTGCAAATATAGTAGTACATGTAATCAGTGTAAATAGTATGTTTTAGTTTATTTTGGGATTTTCATATAATGTAGTACTGACCATCGAAGTGGATGGAGTTAGTGTCATGATATATTTTTGCACTAATTGTGTTCAAAATTCACTAATGTTTATCCCACTTTTCACTAATTGCGAGTCTGGAGTGTTGGCAGCTCTGCAGGTGTTCTAAATATGTGGAAGGGATATTAGGTATTTTACCTGTGCATACGCTGTTGTTTATTAAATCTTGTTTACAAATAAACTGGCATAGTTTTAAAAAAACATGGCAGAAATTAATAACCAGATTATGAAACAATTACTGACTTTTGTAGTTTGATCATTAAGCCAATTATCAATTTACATGTTCTGTATGTATGTATGTATGTATGTATGTATGTATGTATGTATGTATGTATGTATGTATGTTTTGTTATAAATATCACATCCATTTTAAAAAGGGAATATTACACAGATATCATCCATGTCAAATCAGGTACATCGGACCGACATTGACTGTCTCCACTCCTTAAATTTACTGCGACAATGTAATTAACTTGCAAAATAATAATAATAATAATAATAATAATAATACCTTTATTTTTCATCTCTTCTTGGGAGGTCTCAATATTGATTGACATTGTTTGCTTTACGACAAGGTCATTTCTATTGACATTCCTTTAGTTACTGTTCTCTAAACGAACATCAAACACATCCTGTATAATTCATCTTCATTACTCATCTTTGTATTCTTCCTTTTTCTTACACAAATTGAGTCAACAATTTTAAAATCTTCGATGATGTCTCAACAACAAAGTATTGCCTACACAGTTCTAGATTCGTCATTCGTCATATTTAGTTATTAAAAATAACGCTAATGACTTAAAAACCCCACCCCCACAATATTCAGACAATATTAAATGAATCCAACGTTTTCATTCTAAGAGATCTTAAACCCATGCTATGAGAGCTGCACGAACTTGCTTTCTCGTGCCCATGACCTCCCGCACATAGGGGCAAGGGGTGTGTGCACTTGCCCACCCCCTCCCCCCGTCTCCCACTCCCCGCAGATTTCTCCTGTAAACATGTTTTGGCATATATCCATAAAACTTAATAGCTGACCACTACAGGTTTGCCCCGCTCCACATAATTCCGAGGGAGCCTTGCTTGTACTTATATACTAAGACCAATGATATCATTCATTATAATGAACTTGCATACTTAGACTCAGTCTCACAAAACAAACAAAAAATATCGGCTTAAATAAAATAAATAAAAAATAAAAAATCAATTTTTACTTTGCTATTTATTTTTTAAATCTTAATTGTTATCTGCGATATCGACATCTCGACTTTCTTAGAGTACAGAAAACTTGTGATCATTGGTAAACATAGACGTATTTTATTACTTTGCTTCATTCTACTGTTTTAAAAAAGGGTTAGCTTAACATGAATGTCCAGGACTCCGCTTTACTAAACATCACAATTTCTTCCTCAAGCTGAGACTTTTGAATATCCTTTTTATTGCTTGCTTGGTAACAACGATTTCTTGTTCACAGAACATTCATCATAAGAAATGAAAATTAGGGATGGATGGGTACCCGGCTGGCCCACCTACCCCCCTACCCCCTACCCCCGACCCGGCCGGGTGTTGCATTATCTGGAAATGCCCGTAAGATAAAAATTGGAATCTTGCCGAGTACCCACACTCTCCTTCCCCGGCAGTAATAATAATAAAAAGCAATGGCTGGCAAAAAATGGGCGTGAGAAACGGGGGTGGGGAAACTGGAAAAATGAAAGTGGAGAAACTCGACCAGCTAAAAACCTACCCGGCCAGGTATCCGTCAACATTTTCCTACCCGTCCATCCCTAATAAAACTCAGTCATAAAATCTAGAATTTCCTTAAGGAGTCAAGCCTAGGGAGTTTTCAAGATTATCTTTTCAAGAATTAAAATTTTTCATGTGTTAAATTACAAATATACTTTCGTCTATCTCTGTCTCTGACACCAATATTGATATTGCCGTATTATCGTAACCATGATAACGCAAAATCCCAATGTAAAGATAAATAACAGAACTGAAATGAAATCGAGGCTGGGTTGTTACAGTAAGCAATTATGACAAAGAAGTTCCATGCATTGCATGCAGCAAAAATGTACATGGATTTTACCTTCGTAACGTACACAGACCCTTTCTGAAAATGACGTTTACTGTTTTTCGCTCTTAAATAATTCATAGAAAGCTTAAGAAGCAATGAAGCTTTGCATCATTTAAGATCAATATATCCGAAATGCAGTATCACGTCGGACTTTCGATACGAAAATTAGAGAGTGACGCAAGAAAACTGATTATATATCAATGTTGAACATTGCGCACTTCATTAGGATACGATTAATGAGTGTAAACTTAATTTTTAATAAAGTTTGCTTTTTTCACGCGGACGTGTGTGGGGGGTGGGGGTCGTCACATATAGAATCAGATCACGATTAATAGTTCCGGAATGTAGTCTCAGTCTATTTTTAGAGTATTTTCTTCTTGTCTCCTTTTGGTGGTGATACAAGAGTTAGATTTAGGCTTTCTTGGTATGGATTTAAAGGCAATTGTTTATTCTTTAGAATATAAGCTTATGTTGTGGTTGTCTGTGTATGTTTCGGCGACAGTGTACAGTGAGTAATAAGGTCTTGGTGATGATCCGGAAGTGAAATATGTCTTCCATTGCATGCTGGTTTGTTTATAGTCCAGCCTGTAAAAAAAATGTCGGTGAACCTATGATAAGAATTTCACTGTGAAGTCATCTATGAAGATATTTTAGATTAACATATGATTTGTATTGATTGTTACACAGTGGAAAGTTCAGTACTGAGAAACAAATGTAGAGAATATATAGCAAAAATAATTATGATCTGGGTCGATATGAATAATATGGTGGATAAGCGTAATGTTGTTTGCTGCCATCCCAATGATCATATGGAATTCCAGAAAAACCGTACCGTTGCTGATGCAGATAAAGCTGTTGTTACCCATTCGATTAACTGTTTTTTTTTTTTTTTTTTTTTTTTGTTTTTTTGTTCTTCTTACCAGTCTTTGGCAATTTCTCAAAGTCGGTATTCATAAAGTCTACACGTTACCTTTCATCTAAAACCTAAATAATCAAGGAAAATTCAATAGCTGCGGCATTAGGCATGTTGCGTACTTTTATTGTATGCCGTATGCTCTCTCTCTCTCTCTCTCTCTCTCTCTCTCTCTCTCTCTCTCTCTCTCTCAAGCTTATGAAGAATACAAGTATTAAAATGCCAAGTGATCTTTCATTGTTTAAAATTCAGCTCAGCATTTCGTCAAAATTAATAAAACGCGTGAGCGTCAGTTACTGAAATTTTAAATAATGTTTCTTTGGACTTGATAACTCAGAACCAAGCCGTGGCATATTTATTTGTACACATGGTAATTAATGCAAACAAGCGTAAACAATTAACTTGGCAGAAACATACGTATACAAGGAGGTGAAAACTATAACGTCACGATTTTACATGGTTGTTAATACTCTTCCAACGACCGCCGACCACCTACCAGACCGAACAGGGGACTATATCTTTTGCCGTAGCTCTACGCATTCTTTCGCATCAGTAATTCTCCCTGATCGCGCAATGTTGCGGCACAAATACGTTGCGTGATTAAATAGTTCTAAATTGAACAATCATGTCACCGATCCACACCACTTCGTATTAAATTAAATGTAATGTTCAATTAAATCTGCCTGCTGGAGAGTGAGGTTGGAAAGAATATGCATATGTTTACACGTAATATTAGAAATGTATATCAACTTCATTGGTACCAGTGGGGCGCATAGTGCAAACGACTACCGCATGATTCCGAAAAACCGTAACGGAAATAAAGTATCCAGGTAAAATGAAAAATCATATTGTATGTTTAATTTTACTCATTATAAAACTTCTTTTGATCCTTTTGTCTGCAAAAGGATTTTTACAAACTAAGGGGAAATTATTCGAGGCAAAATTGCGTCAAGTGTATCAACATTGACTAATTGGAGACAGACATTATAAACTATAGTTGCTTGGGTGGAATGCTTACGGGTGGTAGTAGTAAAGCACCCGCTTTGCACTTTGATATACTAAATTCGATCCCTCGAATTTCATGTTATACATTGTAAGACGTTATGCTGAGTTTTCCTGTTTCCTCCGCCTTAGAGACTACTGTTATAGTTAGTTTGCATTGTTTTGTTAGTTTTATTTATTTATCAATTTCATTATATGCTATGGTAAATTGTATGTTGGACTTGACCTTGTCCAAACTCAAGTTCATTTTCCACTTGACCTGAATCATTGATTTTGGTTTCGCAAACATGTTTATCTCAGTCTGAGTCTAGAACGTTGGAAATTTCCCATGAAATGCCGGTTCTGTTGTTTACTTCACTTTATATTATAATTTTAGTAATAGACTTCTAATTATAACTAAGATTTTTTAATCTTGTAAACATTTGGAGCCTTCTAGTTAGTATTTTTCCATTAGATAATTTTTTAAAATATTTTTTTTAGAAAATGTTTATAGTGACCTGAGGTCAGTAGATGACTATATAATCTTGTTTTTCTAGAAATTATTTATTCATGCTCTAAGATCTTAAAGAATCAATTGTATTATTGTTGTGTCGAGTAATTCGTTTGGGCTGGAATTTATTTATTAAAATTATTTATTCACTGGAAATACAAAGTGCTCATCTCAGAAATAACATTCTTGGAAATAGAGACTTGGATTTATAATGAAATTTAAAGAAGGTATTAGTTTGGATTTAATTCGCTATGCCGTCAGTTCTTTTTACATTATTTCACTTTGTATTCTGGGTAAATAAATTATTTGTTGAACTTTACAAAGCATGTTGCTTCTCTCACTTTTCTATTACTTATTTTACAACCATACAGTCGTAATACTACAATACGCTGTATATATGCTGTCAGGACATAATACACGATGGCAAAAACATCGATAAGAGTTTGGACAAAATCTGAGTGATTTAGTTTGGTTTTCATCAACTGCAGATTGTTTGAAAATTACATCAGTAATTTAGATGGACCAATAATGAGATGTACCCATAAGAGATGGTTTGGCTCTCCTTTGAATGGACCAATAAAGAGATGCTTTGGTTGTCCTTTAGATGTACCAATAAAGAAATGTGTGGGGTATCCATTAGATGAACCAATAAAGAAATGCGTGGGTTATCCATTAGATGGACCAATAAAGAAATGCGTGGGTTGTCCTTTAGATGGACCAATAAAGAAATGCGTGGGTTTGTCCTTTAGATGGATCAATCAAGATATGCATGGTTTGTTGTTTATATTTGGGTTCTTCTGGAGCAGGCAAACTTTATTTAGCTTTATCTCCCCTTTTTTGATACGTTGTTTTGTTGTTTTTTTTTAAACCCAGTCGCCATGAGTGTGTTTATTAAATGTGTATATTACAGGACTTTTGGTACAAAACTTTACACACACCATTTTAAAAAAATTAAATCATTCATATCATTGAATCTGCATGCATCAAATCTATCGTCTTGAACTAGTGACAGAAATCAACAAGTTTAGTAAAATTCAACAAATGGTGTTCCGAATGAATTCTAGTGTTGAATGTGCTGATGTACCTATAGCCTGGAAAAGTGTTCATGCACTAACACTTTACATGCATCACAATGATATAATGTCTCTAAATGAATTTACTATAATCCCAAAATTGTGATTTGGTCCAAAAGGATTAATGAGCACTTTGTAATTCCAATGAATGATTTAAATAAATAAATAAATAAATAAATAAATAAATAGATATAAATAAATAAATAAGTCCTCTGAAGTTAAAACTGAACACAACTAACAGACTGACTCCACTTCAGATGTTAAGATAAAAATAAATAATTCTTCTCACAAGTATTCATTATTAAGCTTGTTCCTTTGTTTACATTTTTGACATTAAGCTTCTGAGCATTAAGGAAAATACCAGGTTAAAAAAAATAGCTAAATACTCATGCGAATCAACTACTTTCAAAGATGTTTCATCCAAGCAAAATTTGACTTTAGCTCTAACTTTACTTCCGAAAATGACTACCTGCATTTTATTTGCATATACTGTAACATAAAGCTGATAGTGTGCACTATTCAAATATAGTTGCAAAGCAGCTGCTGACTCAACATAAAAGATAAAAATTTCGTTTAACTGCATCACATTGTCTATTCTTGTGAAACTGATCTAACTCATTCAAAAGAAAAAAAAAAATTAAAAAGAGAAAATTATATCGGTGAATGATTTTCTTCCTGACAAAGTCCATCAAATCCTTTAGATAGTGGGTTGTCCCAAAATCCAAACCTGCAAACGTTATCAAACGCTTTTATCAAAAGCAATAAATGTTCAGCTTCTTTTTAGACCCAAAGAAATCAATCAAAACGTGGAAAGCAAATATATTGTAAGTACTGGAATACAATTTCCAAATTGAGCAAGCAAGCGCACACACAGATCATATTTGCTGATATCAAAACAAACATTTGACAACCACAATGGTGGCCAGGAGAACGGCATTTACTGGTTGGATCCTGTCAGCATTCATCAGTAAGTTAAGACCGGTGAATCAAAGGAGAAGATGGCATGCATATAATAAATTTAGACATCAAGATATGCCTGGTTTTATTCCCACCATAACTCATGTTCAGGATAATATTGTATCATTTAACATCTGCCTAACCACAATGGCGTTTGAATAGGACATAAATTTCGCTACAACATAGTCTATGGAGAAATATTTGAATTGAAAATAAGCAATTGTGAATGGTCTGATGAAATGATTGTGATCACGACACCCAATTTCATATCGAATATGATACTCTTATTCATCAAGACACAATCAATATACAAATCTGACGCGGTGTCCAATTACGATTACACATGAATACCCAGGGCAAATATGGATGGCACAAGATGGTATGAAAAGTATCGGTTACTTCGAATGGGTCTATTTTAAATACCTTGGATAACAAGAACAAAGGGACTTTGTTCAAAACTGTTTTTTATGGGTAAGTATCTTAGAAAACTCCATTTTTTATAACAAGTTTTTATACTGTATAAATTTCATGATAATGTTTTGCTTATCTATCTCTAGTTAAAGTAGATGTGGACATAAGTATGTAGGTGACTGTCAGTTGATATATTTCCTATTCCCTCCACCTGCAGGTCAACGTTAACAGACATTATCCAAAATATTCGCAACCTCTCTACAAATCTTACTGCATTTATACTCTCTCTCTCTCTCTCTGTCTCTCTCTGTCTCTCTCTCTCTCTCTCTCTCTCCTCTAACATATTTGCAACCTCTCTGTCAATCATACTACATTTACAACTTTGAGGTAAATTCTACGGATCATACCTAGAATGTATTCTGATGGCTTCCATTTGCACCACCTCAGCTATGTACAATACAAGGATTGACCGACAAAAAAAAATGTCTTTCGCAACTTCACGGTCAGACCTACAGTTAATCCAATTGTAAAATAGCTGAGGTGGTCCGAATAGTTTGCTGTTTCTAATTTTGCACAGAAATTTCGGTAGTAGTATGATACAAGCAGTTTTAGATTTTTGTTACTGCACTAATGTGTATACAAAAGGTATTTTCACATCGTCACATCTGGCACGTGTTAAAACCTCTGGCACGTGTTAAAAATGGTCCATCAAACCGGATATGATGTACCAATATATTTTATTACACCCTACCCGTGATGAACCAATTTAAGATGAATAAATCTGATCGAGACTTTAGCACATTGAAGATATGACGTTAAGGTGTATCAAAAACAACTAAACTATCTAAATCACCTAGAACACTACCAAATATAAGTCGGCCATTTGGTGTGCCCTGACTGGATATTATTCACTCTGTGGTCAATATTTCGCGGATCGATCCCATGCTATGACTACGAGTGGTGGTGAGGGACACTCTGTCAGTTTTGCATCCAAGTATATTTACCCACAGCCTCGATTATATCGATGTAATTCTTGATAAACCGCAACCGACGTACTAGAGTCCCTCATCCCGCCTATTTCATTGATTTCAACCAGGTGTTTTGGATCAGCGCTGCCCAATTTAAAGACCATCATCTTGAACGTCTACTTTAGACGTTTTAAGTTTTCCAGTTTAATCTTGGAAAAACAAAAGCTGGCATGGGTCAATGATAACGACAACCAGGCTGGTAAACTCAGTCAAATCCGTGTGGTAGCAAACCTGGTTAGATCCACGTCCGCGCGTTGTCGGGCGGTTGAGCGACTGAAAATGGGAATAGACATTTCGTATACGATTAAGTTAGTTTCTAAGAGACAATGAAAAATATATAACCGTTGGTGAACGCTCAAGGGCATGCAGTTTGCAAATATATCACCGTGCTTGGGTGGTCTGGGCTGTCATTGACAGTGAAATTCCTTGTTCGTTATGCCATGTTAAATATCAATCGTTATTATATAACACAATCACACCATCATGACTGGTGGAGCTGCGATAACTGGAACTTGTATTCAATGTGGTGCATAGAAATTATGTTTGTCGGACCTATCAGATCCTCCACTTGACACAAACGCGGCATCAAAAAATCTGCCGGGACACTGGAGTGAATATCCTGGGGAATAACACATCTCCGGATACAATTACTGTGGGCCAGGGACACGGCTGGATATAAGACTTGAATCTAACAACTAACCAAAGTCTGGAGAAGCATATATAAACCGTGTCGATCCTGTTTGTTACCGAGGTGATCTTGCGTACAAAGCAACGTGCCAACGTGCCGATCTAGATCTCATACATGACTTGAACGTGATCAATCCTACATTCAGAGGAAGAATCGCTAGATGGATAATCAAAGGAGATATTAATGCTAAGATACTTATTGGATGTAAAGCAAACTGATTTAATGAAACTAGCCACAATCCACTAAAGTCCACGCGGTTATTAAAAGGGTGAAACTTCCGTTAAACGTAAGCAAGCGCGGCAAAAATCCCCCACGGGCTGCTCGAGAATGGTTGGCCAAAATAAACGCTGTGGCAAATTTACATACCAGCACCAAGGGTGTTTTCCTGTGGGTGCTTTGATGTGAGCACACCAAACGAAGTTCATCAAGCGGACTATAATTTCTTCTACAAAATTGGGAACGCGGACTCACATACATGTACGTGTTAACCATCGCAGATGTTGCCTGTAGATACAATGAAGCTGAGTGGTTGAGGTCTAAAGATTCAGCAAATGTGGAAAGTGTCGCAGATGTGCTTAAACGTGTATGTACACGTTCACCGCTAATATGGCCAAGACTGTTACAGGTGGAGCGCGTAAAGAATTTCTCGTGCTGCGTTCTTAACAATACATAAGGTGCGTAACTTTGAAACAACCACACAGACACTGGATCGCTTTTACTAATTTTATTTATAAAATCATATATATCACCGTTAAAAAATTTAAAAGTTCTATCTCGTGGAAATATGGTTACATCCATCGTCCACGCGTGCGCGTTATGATCAACGATTTCTATCGAAGCACCCTTTGATTTATATTTTAATTCGTACAAAATCTCGCCGGTTATTGTCTTCACATTTATCGGAAATTTTAATTTCTTTTCAAGCTCGGCAACGTCGTTGATCGTAGCTCCATGTTCCTTGACACGCTCAGCCCACTCATTAATTTTTTACGTCGTAAATCTGTTAAACCATTTCCACGTATCGTGTTTGTGAAATGTTCTGTAACTCGCTCAGCAACACAATTCAGAGTCGAAATTTTCATCGGCAGGAGGTCATCAATGCTAGGTTTAGCATTCAGAGGATATATCGCATAAACAACTGCCGTCGCAGGGTATGCTCGTTCATAACACGGTTTGTCAATACCAGTCAACATTCCTGGTTTGGAATTTTTACTTAACCTTACAACACCCCCAGCGATTCTCTAACAGGGTCACGATTGTCACGGATAATCCATGTCACGGCATCGTCCACCGCAGATATAAATTTTATTCTAAAAATGTATCTTTGTTCGTGATTTGTATGACGTCAAGATAATTAATGATTGTCCTTACTCGCTGGTCATTCATTGCAGCATCAACGTCGTGCATAATTCTGAATGTTGATTACACATGAACCGCACCATCGTTGCGAAACTCTTTCTTGGCTTCACGGATACTATCAATTTAATTTTGATTCTTCAAAGCTCGCCTCCGCAAGTCAGGGGTTATTCTGTCAAAATCGAATCTCCCTTGAGAAGGTTTGATCACAGATAATCTTGCAAACACTTCCATGTTATAATTAAGGCCAATATATTTTTAAATTAAACTTTAATATATAATATACAATGATTCAAGCATAGAATATCAGCAAGTGGTTGATGATTGGATCTACAACTCCTTGCAATAAGGCCTCTGTAAATGAATATTGTGATGTTGTCCATCTGGACTGTGCCAGGTCCATCTTCTAGATGCTTTGTGAGGGCCGAATATGTTGGCTAGCACAAGATTATTGTAGGCAGCAAACTCTAAGACTCAGGGTCTACTTTCATTTGTTTCTGCATTACAGAAGGGTCCACATGTGCTTTGCCAGTTTGTTTGTGAATCAACCCCCACCTTTGCATTCCAGTCTCCTTGTACAAACAAAATGTCCTTCTTGGGTGAGTTGTCAATGACATCTTGCAGTTGGTTGTAAAAATTCTCCAGTTCGTTGTCATCATAGTTAGATGTGGGTGCGTAGGCCTGTATGATTGTGATGTTGAAGGGAGTTGCCCTCATGCGGATGGTAATGAGCCTGCTTGAGACTGGGCAGCAACCCATAATGCTGTTCACAATGCCCTTGTGGACAAGAAATCCAATGCCATGATTGTGTTTGTCCCCTCTTCCGCTGAAGTAGAGCTTATGCCCTTCATCTGGTGTTATTTCGCCAAAGTTTTTCCTGTGCACTTCACAGAGACCAATAATGTTCCAGTTGTACCTCTCCAACTCATGTGTAAGTCCTTTCAACTTTCCCACAGCCCTCAATGTTCTAACGTTCCGTGTACCGATGATGATGTTGTCTCTCCCACGGATCTTGGTAGTGGGGGCACCAGTAGCATACCTGTCACCTCCGTCTGGTGTTCAGCGGAAGGCGCGTCATTGTTGACCCAGGCTGCGACCGATCCGGTATGGAAGAATTGTTAGTTGTCTTCATGTGGTGTGTCAAGGGCAAGATACAACCTAGCAGAGCCCATCCCGCTCCTGACTGGATGACCACAGCCGAAATACACTGATATAATGTGGCACGCCCTGGCCCTGAACACATGGTTGTTAAGCTCATCTTGGAGCCACTCCGCCCTGGCCGTTGACTTCATCGAGGAAGACTCCCGCCCAGTGATGCTGTGCTATCATCACACTATTTTACCCATAGCTGGGAGACTCGTGGGGGCGGAAGCGTCTTATTCCATCCCGTACGGATCTAATGGACCTGCACCACTGGACCTGGCACAGTCCATATGGACAACATCACAACCATATTGACTACATCTTGCTGAAAAAAACGATTCTGCACAGGAGTGAATATCGCCAGAACACGAAGCTTTCCATGAGCAGATATTGGAAGTGACCATGATTTATTAATGACAACGTTTCGCCTCCGCCTGAAAATAATCAAAAAGCCTAACCAACCAAGAATCAGATTCGACCTTGAAAAATTGAAAGATCCAAAAGTCGCAGAAGCCTTCCAAGCAATGATAGGTGGTAAATTTGCACCTTTGATAATCCTGGACAGCCAAGACACTGACCTAGAGTCCTTAACAACCACATTCAACACAGCTGTGACTAGCACAGCTAGTGAGATCATTGGTAAATATCGTCGGACAAAGAAACATTGGATCACAACAGATGTCCTTGAACTATGCGACAAAAGAAGAGAACTGAAAAAGGGAAAAAGAGATCATGAAGGAGCTAGAAAATACAGAGAGATAAACAACATGATCAGGAAAAGCATGAAAAAGGCAAAGGAATCCTGGATAGAAAGACAATGTTGCAAAATTGAAGACAGTCTGAGTAGAAATGACAGCAAAATGACATATCAACTGATGAAAGGTCTCACAACCCATAAATAAGGGAAAACTACTACCATCCAAGACAAATCAGGAAAATGCCTCACAGAAGATCAAGAGATCCTCAAGCGATGGACAGAATACTGCTCAGAATTGTACAATCATAAGACCCAAGGAGATCCAGCAGTACTAAATTGCTCTCAGGCAGAAGAAATTGATGACAACCCCATTCTTCGTGAAGAAGTAGAAATTGCAGTTAGGTCACTAAAGAAAGGAAAGTCAGCCGGCATTGACAACATACCAGCAGAGCTCATTCAAGCAGGAGGAGAAGAGATAGTCACAGTCCTAACAACAATCTGCAACAAGATATGGCAGACAGGAAAATGGCCCACCACATGGACTCAGTCCTTGGTCATTGTGCTCCCCAAGAAAGGAAACCTACAGCTATGCCAAAACTACAGAACCATCAGTTTGATCAGTCACAAGAGCAACGTCAAGCTGAAGATAATTCTCAACCGACTAAAGCCTGAAGCAGAGAAAAGTATTGCTGAAGAGCAAGCAGGCTTCCGAGCAGGAAGGAGCACCACAGAACAAATCTTCAATCTCAGACTCCTTTGCGAGAAATACCTTCAGCATCAGCAGAATCTATACCACGTCATTATAGATTTTAAAAAGGCCTTTGATACGGTATTGCATGCAGCCTTATGGACAACTATGAGGAAGTATAACATCAGCTCAAAACTGGTGCAGGTTGCTGAGCACCTCTATGACAAAGCCACCAGTGCTGTTCTCATCAATGGCAGCAGAGGAGATTGGTTTCGAACAACAGTTGGAGTCAGACAGGTACTATACTGTCACCTACACTCTTCAACATTTTTCTGGAAAGGATCATGGAGGATGACTTGCATGATCACAAGGGCACTGTCATCATCGGAGGAAGAACAATCACCAACCTACGCTTCGTAGATGATATTGATGGTTTAGCAGGAGATGAAAAAGAACTGGCTGACTTGGTTGAACGCCTCGACACAACCTCCACAGCATACGGTATGGAGATTAGCGCCGAAAAAACTGATGAAAACAACACCAATGGCATCAGTGCATAAATAAAGGTCAGTGGACATAAGCTGGAAAGAGCCAAAAGCTTCAAGTACTTGGGATCAATTATCACAGACGAGGGTCCCAAACCAGAACTACTTTGCAGGATTACCCAGACAACAGCTGCAATAACAAGGTTGAGACCAATATGGTAAGATACCAACATTGCTTTTGTTTCCAAAATAAGACTGATGTGCTCGATTGTCACATCCATCTTTCTGTATGCTTGTGAAACATAGACGCTCAAATCCGATCTACAAAGGATTCAAACCTTCGAAATGAGATGCTACCGCAAGATCTTGAACATCTCATACATTGACCATGTAACCAATGAAGAAGTCCACAAAAGGATCCAACGAGCCATCGAATTCTATAAAGACCTCTTGACCACTGTAAAAAAGCACAAACTGAAGTGGCACGGTCATGTCTCAGGATCATCTGGACTGGCAAAAACAATCTTGCAAGGCACAGTGTGAGGGTGCAGAAGAAGAGGCAGACAGAAAAAGAGGTGGGAAGACAACATTAAGGAGTGGACAGGCATGGGATTTGGAGATTCCCAAAGGGCAGTAGAGAACAGAGAAAAATGGAGAGAATTGGTTGCAAAGTCAACTGTGGTGCCCCAACGACCTCTTGGGTTAAGGGATTGATGATGATGATGATGATGATGATGATGATGATGATGACGAAATGAATATTGTGGATACCACATGCAGAGTGTGCGACGATGGATTCTAGGACGAAGACCATGTTTGAAATGTAGCAAAGGGGAAAAACAGTTGTGTGTAGACTGTGGAGGTAGAAAGTACAGAGCTTTGAAACGGTATCATGATAAAAAAAAATAACGCCATCAACGCCAACAGCGTCAGTGTCAGCATTGAATCTCTTATAAAAAAAAACGCTTGAGACTATCTCACTAAATTTTCAAGCTAGCATCCCACATATTTTTTCTAATAATGAAATAATAATTTAGACAAATAATATATATTATGTAAATGGAGCAAGGAGAATTTGTAACACATCCTATCATTAAAACTTATGAGGCACCGCGTGATGGTATCATCAGAAACTGTCGACTAAAAAAAACAGTCGGTTTTGTCACTGATGCTGGTTATCTCATGTTTGGTGTTGAGAAAAAAGTATCACTGTTACAAATTTATCTACGATTGTTATAATGGTCTGATCAAGATGGACTTGTGATTGATCATAACAACAACAGAAAACTTGATAATTCTCTGAATAACCTTCAAGCCATTACACAGAATTCTCTGTGTGGAAATAATGGTAGTAATGATAAGAATGCAAGATCAGTTAAATCTGTGAATATAGAGACAGGTGAAGAAATAATATTTTTATAGATATTTGCAGCTGGCAAATATTTCGATATTTGTCGGGCTTCAGTACAACGTGTCGCAAATAATATAACCAACTCAGCATTTTCAAAGAAAAACAAACAGCAAGTAATATTTAAGTACGCCGCCACTCCTGAAGTATAACAGAAAATACTTCATTGTAAAACAGATAAATTCAGCTAAGGGAGATAACTCCGATAAGCATCTTTATTTTTCTGACTTTGTCAGGTTTCTCGCCTCCTCCTGACTTTGTCAGTGATAATAGTTAAGAAAACAAAGAAAAACAGACAAGTCCCGCCCCTGGATTGTAATCCACGTGAGCTATTTTTGGATTTCCAAGTGTTAGTAATTATATAATTTCTGAAACATATAATAAGTGGGGCTCCGCCAACGCTCGAAATTCAACAGAAAAATGTAATGATAACGTACACCTTCCCACCATGTCAGCAACGTGGTGGGTGCTATTTTGCACTCTCCCGGGGTTAGTTTTTTTTGGGGAGGGGTGTGGAGGTGTGCAGTTTTATTACTATAAATCTGTTGATCGTAGAGCAGCGGAAACTTTACTTAGATACTTACCATGAGGTGGAAAGATAGGAGGCCCCCCCACCTCATGGTAGTAAGAGTGATCAGCCTTCCACAAGTCAAGGAAGAAAAATTGTCTCATTGAAGGATACCCCATAAAAGGACATTCAGAAAGAATTGTCAGGCAGAAGGAACGGCAAATTGCTCATCACTCTTACTATCTATTTTTTTAATTTTAAACAAATATTTATTATATAATGAATTACGAAAATATTAATGTCATTATCTCTGCAATTCAAAAATTACATGACGATGATACAGACCTTTCTGATCAACTTGATCCTGAGAAAAAAAGATCATTTGTGATTTTGAAGCTTTGCAAGAACGAAAATCTGAAGGAAGATATAAACTAGCAGCCGAATACAGGTTTATTAAATTACTCCAGCTGGCAGTGACACAATCACTAGCTTGTGTCGACGATGAAAACGTCCGGAAATTCGTTCAATTTGCACACGCGATTGAGAAAATAAAATCAGAGTTGTCACGCGAATACGAAACAAAAAATACTGAGTGCACATGTAAGACAGTGGAACAAAATTATGCATGATTGTGAAAGTGAAAGTGAAAGTTGTAACAGCTAAACAAAGTGAAAGCGGTGACAACTTCACCGGTAACGGATTCGCGTTTTGACTATTGTCGAGTATTTTTTTGTCTAGTTACAACCCATGCAACTTGGGCGGTTTAAGGCAAGAATGTGTATAATTTAGAATTTGATCTCTATCTCATACAACTGTAATAGTATGTTCTCGTTGTAGATCATTTAACTGTTCCTGCGTTAACAAAAATTCTTCATCGCCATAATCATCAATAAGTATATTAACACTAAACGTTTCTGTGTGGGGAAATGTCAAGATTGTTCTGACGGCACTTTCGAGTACATCTTTGTTGTATACAAAAACTCTCGTGTGTTGGTACATTATATAATACCACACAAATAATTATTTGACACCCAGAAACAGACTCATTTTTTTATTTTACAAAATCCTGAGTTTTACTCGTTGACTGTGTCAGGATGACGCTCTACGATCTCGACGTTGACGATCTAACAATCTTACGAACGTACATATAAAATTATTGTGAGAGATTCATCTCTTAAATCAAGCAGGTATCCGCGCTGGTCAGTAAGTTTGAAATGCATCCGTGACAACAGCGGATTATGACATCGTAGATAAACCTGATTAACAGGTTCTAACACAATCAAACATTCAGGTGGGGCAAGAATGGTAAATGTGTATAAAATATATCCCTGCTGGTCCTGACTGGATTTTTCAAAATCTACTTGATAGCTGCCATCGATTGCATCACATACAAGATTCACAGATATGGTAGTTGTGATATTGACAACACCTAGTGATATATGACGACCTCCACCGTATGGATCACTGTTATACTTGATGTTTGTCGGTGGGGCCATTTTCCCCATGATTCTAGTATCGCTGGAAAATATTCAGAGATAATATCGCTGATTTTGACAAGATTTTCGTAAAATTTAAATATTGGTAAATCAGCCTCAGATACTGCCATTACCTTTAAAACCTCTTGTTTGACTGAGTATTCGATACCATCATCGGTATAAATATTGGTGTATGTATCGGTTGAATTAATAACAGACTGTACAAGATTACGGTTGGAAGATTCAAGATCACACTCGATTTTATTTTTTTTTTATCTGTGAAATAATTTTCTCACGAAGTTTCTCATTGGGATATTCTATTACATATCTGGCAAATTTCTTGCGTAGCTCATCTGTACTCTCATTATAATGGATAATAATATCATTAAATAAATCTTTAATGTCATCGAAACGATATTCAACCTCAAGACCAAAGGATAATTTAAGCTCCCAGTATATTTTTGTTATCCCATCTCTATTAAATTCAGCATTTGGTTTAGGCGTCGAACTATTGCTTACAAACGCCCACATGTAAGAAGGACCGCCATATTCTATATAGTTTACTCCAAAATACTCTTTTTTTGTCTGAAGTGTAATCAGATCGTTGAGGTTCTGGTGGTCCCTCATATACCTGTGGTCGCTCATGCCATCCTAATACTGTTCTGATCGACGACTGATATATATCAACGGCGTAGTCAGGCGTTGATATTTCTATCGCGGCAGATAACGTTGGTTCGTGAACCGTGATAGCGATTTTGGATTCTTTTCCTGTGACAGATTTGATTCTGCGCTGGAACTCATCGTTGATCTGTTCGATTTGATAACTGCCCGTAGGTATACTCACAAGATTCCAGTCTGGTGTTCCATCAGGTTTATTTTTATACGCAAATACCAGTGAATTATTTGCCTGCAACCCACCGAATGACTTTGTTGTAATATTTGGCCAGCTATGATACACTCGCAATTGTGCTAGTGCTATTTCGCTGGCTGGAATAGCCGTTGGAAAGCTAACGTCAAAGTCAGGCTTGGTTGAGCTCGCTGATATCATCGTGGTTGTTGGTGGTGTTGTATTAGCGACGATTTGTTCTAGCATTTTTGCGACGTTATTATTTAAATCAAGGTAGATCTAAATCCTTGTCAACGGATGTCGCCTGGTTTGGATTTCCAGTTGCTTCTTAGTAGATCTTAATCATTTCTTCGAATTCCTGATCAGATATTATTCCGTCATTGAGACCCGACGATATTAACGATGATAATCTGGCGTGTGCGCGTATTGCCGCTAATAGCAATGTTGTATATTCGTGTAATTTATCAGCTGCGCACGTGGAATTTTTTTTTTTTTGCGATGATATTAAGAATACCAGCAACACCGGTTACAACTGAAACACCAATTCCTATTACTGGTGCTATTATGAGCCAATGACCGTTAATGTTCCAGCGACTATTGCGGATGCAGAGTATACAATTATGTCAGTAACAACGACACGTCTGCGGTATTTATTTATTTTTTTTGTTTTGTTTTACTGTATACGCATAAATGATATTTTTCAGTTGGGTATGCCATAAAACGGTGAACGTTAATCGATTGGTTCATTATGTGTATTGCTATATTTTAAGTAGGTGGTATGCTGGCGACAAATTTAAGGCACCAATAGTACAACACGGGGGCGCTTTTTTCTTCGGGTTCAACCACGAATGTTTCCTCGTCGTTATGCTCTAATGTCACTAGCATAGATCCAGAAGATCCGACTTACGGAGTCAGGACTGGAAAACGCCGTGAAACTGTGGTAGATATTGTAAATGTTGTAGCACCGATTACTGATAACCTGTACATGCCAGTAACCTTAGAGCGATGTTTAATGGATTTATTGAGTGGTGTCCATAATGCTGATCCAGACGCTACTGCATGTACAGGGATTGAATGATCGGTAATCTCTTTGATGTCGTCAGTAATCTTTTTTTTTCGGAGAGCTTAATGTCAATGACTGCTGGATTTCCCAAAAATTCATTAATGGATTTATTTACGTTTCTACGAAAATTCAAAAACGTGTTTACGTGAGTAGTATAATCAGACCTAAATGTGGCCAATCAATCATTGATTGTCATTAACGATGTCATCATCTGGATGTTGCTATTGTCAACGTATTTCTTCGTTGCAGTGTCATAGTTTGATTCTGGTTCTCTAAGACCAGTAATTTTAATATTAGCCATATTGAGAGAACCAGTCATTGTATCACCGGTGAATAGTAAACGATCACTGATCTCAGTTCTGCTGGTGGCGTCATTGTTGTCAACATATATTTTGTTGCCACATCATCGTCTGATTTTGGTTCTCTCACATTAATAATTGTATTTTTGCTCATGTTGAGATCGCCATACATAATATCTCCAGTTCTTCCGATGCGTCCAGTAATCTCTCCCATGACTGTTAGAATTGATTCCTCCGAGTTTTTAATTTTACCGTTTTTAGCAAGCACCACTAAGTTATCTTCGGTCGCACCAGGAACCCGCAGAATAATATCTGTCAACGGAATATTGCTCGTGTTTAACCGTCCTTGCTTATTCTGAAAAACAACAGCTTCATTTAGGTCCACATCTGTTAGACACAAAAGATTAGCGAACTCATCCTTGACCTCGTCAAGGGTTGAATATTTGGATAAGTCACCTTGAGGATTGTCTTATGCACATCCTCCGTAAATATCTACCATTGTATATTTCTCTAAGACCTGTTTAAAACGACCACTTGTATACTCGTGCACGACTTTTTGAAGCGGTGTTAGGGACCTTGACACAGCGTTGAGCACAGCGAGTACTTCACGGCCACATATTGGCGGATCAGTTATTGTCTGTGTTGGCAATGTTGAATACCAGACGGGGGTGCTTTGAAATCCGCCGACATATTTTAAAAATTCATTCGGTGGCGCCAATCCATACGAATCAAAATAAACAACTCCACGTGGATCAATCGCGTATGCAACCCAATGAGTACCTGGACCAGAACTTCCATCGGGATTAATGATACCAGTTTCAACATTGTTTGGTTGGTTTGGTAATTCATCATGCATAAAAACACCTCTAAAGTTTTTAATGTTTAATTTTTTAGCAGCATCAAGTAAATCAAAATTGGACATGGGAAGCATGTTTAGCGAAGTGTCCCGGGCAGTCTCAGGGCTGAGCCGCTCGATGAAACTTCAGTTCCAGCTGCATTTAGTCTTATGTTGCTACTTTCGGGCTGATCAGCTATATCCTTTGCAAACATCATTGATGGACCAGCGAGTAATCATCGCTGTATCTTGCAAGGCCAAGTATCGTTGTGGCAACGTCGACGTTTTCCAGGCATGATTCAATGGGTTTTCCGTCGATGCTATACGTGGCACTGTTAAATGACGCCATTATTAACAAAACCAACTCGTTCACCAATTCCGCACGCTGTATAATCTGCTTTCAAAAGTCTACCTTCAATCTCAATGAATGCCTCAGCGGGCAGGAAATATCTACTTGTATCCAGAACTTGCAACTCGATTCTTCCTCGTGCGTTAGGTATACGTGCGTCATAAGAATAATATTGATAATCGCGCACAGATTCATCCTTGAGAACTGGCGATCCATGTCAATTGCTGGATCAGATACACGTTTAAACATTATTTATATTTGTTATCATCTAACACGAAGACCACTTCCTGCTTTCAGACTAGCAGTTATATTGTTTTCTTTTTCTGACAAGGGTACACCAGCCAACTCTGTTAGTTTTTTATTTGATTTATTATTTTACTGACACCTGCTGGCATAATTTCGGTGCTTGCCAGTTTTACTGGTTGCAGTTTTACTGGCTGAGGTCTGACCGCTGGCGGCGGTCTGCGTATTAATCGTGCTAGTCTATCGCTGATTGCTGAGAATGCTTTACTAGCAACATCACCAACAGCACCAATACCTTTATCACAAACAACGTCAATAGATTTCATTGATAATTGTTTTGTAATCGATATTGCTTTAAATAACTGTTCTGCCCCTTCTTCAAATTCCACCTGAGACTCCTGACGCGTTTGCAGTTGCTGCTTGACAGAATCACGGACTGGAAGATATTTCCTAATTGCATCTAGTCGCTGTCGAGTTAGTTTAGTTGTGCGAGATTCCATGGTTAGCGTAGGATCGCTCATTATTATATAAATAATAATGATTTAATCACGACACCTGACCAGTTACTTCTTTTACACACACACACACACACATGGGTGACGACCCAGGTAAACATATTTGACACAAAAATAACCCGGTCAGAGGTCTCAGTGGAGCTTGTATTTTTATCCTCCGTAGGAAACCTTATCTTCGCAAATAAATTTAGTCTATTCACCCTCCCCTACTTAGCGTTTTTAGCGCTTGTATTTTTTCACCCTCCGTAGGAAGTTTTTTTTCGCAAATAAAATTGGTATGTTCACCCTCCCTGTTGCTGTACTTTTTCACTGTAAATGTACGTCCGAAGTTTCCGTCCGTAAGGAATGTACGGGTGAATTCCCGAGGAATCTTGTTAAGACTTAAATGATATCAACATCGTGTTTTCATTATTCTTGACAAAATAGTTCAACAAATCAACTTTATTTTACAAAATGGTTGTATCTGTGAAAAATTACTAATGAATAATTACAAATATAATCTTATTACATACCCATTTAATCTTATATGGCTGATCTGATGTGGAAAACAGATGTTTTAAAATCCGTGATTCTGTATCGCACACCTAAAATTTCCGCATCTCACACCGAGTCTGGCTACTGTTCAAGTAGAAAATAAAAAGATAAAAACCGAACAAACATTGTTCAGAAATATATTGTTCAAAAATATCGAAATGATTCTTACAAATCCAGTCAAAGCGTGTATACATACATCATGGTCCCTCTCCTCCTCTGTCTATTCAGTTTGCCCTGTGCGTGGTACTAGATTCAGGATCGGAGAAAAGTCCACCTTAGAACGGTGATGCGTGTTCGTATCTGTTGTTGGGCATATATATATATATATATATATATATATATATATATATATATATATATATATATATATATATATACACACACATACACAGAGACCCGGCTGGTTGCGTGTGGGAAGTGCACGATGCACACAGGCGCCTTTTCATTTCCTGTTCGTTTTATTCGCAATTTATTCGAAAAAAAAGTTTGGAAAGGCGCCAAACATTCATCGCACACACAATAAAAACACCACGCGCCGGGCCTCTCTCTCTCTCTCTATATATATATATATATATGTGTGTGTGTGTGTGTGTGTGTGTGTGTGTGTGTGTGTGTGCGAAAAGGTTATTTAATTGGGTAAGAACACAGTACCATGTAGAACAAACTCTTCATTTGTAGTAATCAGAATTACTGTATGAGTAAATAAACAGTAAATAAACAGGCATGCAATCTGAATAATAACTAACCAATAAATCTGCAAAGTTATTCAAAATTTGTGTTAAGTCGATGTCGGCCCAAATGAAATGAAATGATCCATCACTAAATACTGCACCAACCTCATACTTCTGTTTGCAGTGTCAAATCCAATAATTCTAAGCATTTTGGAGCGTTTGTATAACTCTGCTACGGTTTTTGCTTTCTGGACATAGAAAGGGTTTCATAAATTCTATCCCATTGATTAGTGAGTGCGAATGTGCGAATTCCAGTGTGTGTGTGTGTGTGTGTGTGTGTGTGTGTGAGATAATATAACATTAGCCCAATAAATCAACCCCAGACCTGAACTGATACTGACAGACCATGATCTGCACATGTTTGGATGTCGATATATCGGACTAATGACAACATGCACGAAAAAGAATTGTCCTAACTTCCAAATTTCAACTCGATTTTTCGTTATATTTTCAATATATACTAAGAATTCGCTGTACACTCCATGGAATCTTTCCATGATATAGAAAGACTCTGAACTTTGCATACATTGTCAAGCTAATGAGAAGGTGGAGTTATCTCTGATCTGATGATCCGGTGATCCATCTATAATGAGTCGACCAAGTTCACGATTGTCAACAAATTTATATAGAGGCCAAGCTTTCGAAACGTTAGCGAATAAATGTTGAAAACTCCGTTATAATCAAATAACATATACATAAAAACCTAATGTTCTTTGACTGACTGACAGCTGTGAATATATATATATATATATATATATATATATATATATATATATATATATATATATATATATATATATATATATATATTAGTGCAGTCTACCTTCAACTTGAAAGATTATACAAAATTCGACTGTCTATGACCTGTCGTTTGTGTCAAATCCGGTCAATAACAAGGTCCATTTTTACACTCTCAAAGACATAATCAAATTAATGTTTGATTTACATAGGTACTGCACTAATCGCATACAGGACACACATACCTGACTCATGCACACCTCCTGAAAGTTGAAATTCCAGTGGCCATTGAAAGAATGATTATATTTCCAGCCTTTGAAAAGAACTTCTTTGTTGAGAACCTTATTAGTGTATCACCAGTGGACATTTTTTAACTTTCTATAATAACTTTGTAAAAGAGTGTGATGACAAAATGTAACTGTTTTCTGAAGCATTATGTGTACGTGTGTTTGTATGTGTGTGTATGTGTGTTTGTGTGTGTCACTTGTTACTGCTTTTTGAAAGTAGCAAGGTAGAATAGTTCTCAAAGTAGTTGTCAACATATTTATAAAGTGATGATGATGATGATGATGATGATGATGATGATGATGAAGATGATGATGATATTATTATTATTATTAACAATAAACTAGTCGATGTTAGATATTATCCGGGATATTGGTCAATAGCTATCATAATACCAGCTCTGAAGCAAAGGGATGCAAAGGAACCCTGCAATTACAGAGGCATTACCTTGCTACCTGAATTAATCAAAGTGTTTACAACGATTTTAAATAATAAGATATAACGAATGGGTGGTCGAAAACGAATTGCTGGGCGAAAAACAAGCCGGGTTTAGAGCAGATAAGATATATAAATTATATACATTAATTTGTAAATATATAATAACACGTAGGGTTAGAGTCTATTTATAGACTATGAAAAAGCCTTTGTTTGGGGTAGAGACACGCTTGCTGTACCAAAAGCTAGTTAGTGAAATATTAATGAAAAAAATGTTAAGAATCATTGTGGCAATATATAATGATGTTGAAGTAAAACAATTTTATTATCGTTGTGTCTAACTGTCCTATGTGCGAAGGCAAAGTTTGAGTTTTATCGCCTTTACTCTTTTCTTTAGTTTTGAACCATCGGAAACCCTTTTAGCTGAACGAAATAGGGGAATTTAGGTATAAAGTTTAGAACTATATTTGCTGTTGTATGCAGACGATTTAATTGTCATTGCTGACATTGCCCAACAGTTTCAAAGTATAGGCTGCATATATATTGCCTAAAATGGAAATTAAAAGTGAATATGAAAAAAAAACAACAAAAAAAAAACAAAACAAGAGTGATCGTATTTTGCAGAGGTTATCTATCTCAGAACTTACGAAAAGTGGTACTATTATGGTAAAGATTGAATTATACTACAAGTATCTAAGATGCATATTTAAAAATAAACAAAACAAAACACAAAGCTCCTGGTATATGTGCCAGAAAACTCTGAATTTGCAAGCACTGAAGACTACGCATATTCTGAATCAAAGTTTTTTTTTCAAAATTAGCGAGAAACCTGAAACCAAATTACTTCTTCTGTTTGACTCGAAGATATTTTTCATTTTAAACTGTTACAACTTTATGGTCATAAACGAAGTAACAGAAAGAAGCAAAACCAAAACGTTTTGTAAAAACTAAACAAATAATTTAATTATCAAAGTAAATAAAAATGTGGGAGAAACTTACAGTATTATGAAGTGAATCCAAAGTAATCCTGAAAGAGTTATATTAAATTCCAAAAGAATGAAAAGTTCAATATAAACTTTAGAACCGGAAATGTACTGGTCAGCAAAGAAGCATGACATTGTCACAATGGTGTTGTCCAAAACTCCTTTGAATAATTCACAATAGTTCCACAATAATATTATAGTTCAAATATAAGCACTTTCTATTTCCACTGAACAGTCCAAACAAATGTTTTTCCTATCAAATAATATCTAAGTACAACATAAACCACGTCTGCAGACTGATGTTACAACAGCAGCACAAGAAATGAGAATGACTCCAATGTAGGAATGAAATCTGATTGCTCAGTTCTTTCCTTATATACACCGTCAGTGTCTGTTACGCCTATATGTCGCAATATACCCACATCACTGATAGTACTACTCAGTCTAATATTTAAAAATACTTATTCATGTGACCTAACTAATTCAATTGGAATTAACTTAATCATTCTAAGATACCACCTGACCAACCTGTCAAATGGGAAAAAGGCCAAATCTCGTAAACATCGTTTACCAATAATTCTATTATTAGTAACTGTTAAGACGTACGTAAGCATCTATTTATAGATCCTATGAAATTTTACTTTCGACAAATCCAGTTATAGATAAACATTACAATTTACAGTCATGAATAAAAATTACATAAATTAAACAGAATCATGTACCTGGACTCACAAAAATACAGATATAAATAACATAATTATCGGGATGAAGTTTGGGGTTTTTATGAAGTCAATAATATTGAAAAAGTTCATTTGTCATTTTCTAAATATATTCTTGGTAGATCTAAGTCTACTCCAAATGCAATCGTATCTAATAAATTAGGAAGAATTAGTATGCAGTGTATGCGATATAAACTTATTTTGAAACATTGGCTTAGAATTCTAAACATGCCAAGACAGATATCCTAAACAATGCTACAATTTACAGCCAAGATGGGTGGAAAATTGGGCTAACAATTTTAAAAAGCTTCTTCTTACGTGTGGATTTGGCAAGGTTTGGTGTACACAAATATACATTTCTTAGACTGTTTAGTCAGAAATGTGAAGATATTTTTAGCCAAAGCTCCAGGTTGAGATTAAGTCAATGGAAACTATGCGTTTCTATGGGTCACTAAGAATAGAATTCACTTGTGAAATATATTTAAAATTGTTAGGAGATAGCGATTTTTGTTATGTAATCATTATGCTTAGAGTGGGAAACTTGCCAATCAGAGTTAACACAGGAATATATGAAACTATTTGTTATGAAGAATGATTGTGTCAAATTTGTATTGTTAATATCGAAAATGAATTCCATTTTTATTACTGCTTGTTAGCTATATTGAGAATTACGAAGGAAATAGTTACACACCTTTGTATACAAAAATCCAAATTTAGAAAAATTAAGATCTTTCATATAAAGTGAAACTAGACAGATTCTGCTGACTAATTTAGCAATGTTGACTATAAAAGCTTTAAAGATAAGAGAAACCGTTTCATCATCAACTCCTGCCACATAAACACTACATCAATATCAAAAACGTCTGTTTGCGCTATACAGGCATTAGGGTTCTCTTTAATCAATAATGTATAATGACTGTGTAATATACATTTATATTTCACTTACACAAGAACAATATATAAAAACTTATTAGTTGCATGTTCAACGTTTCCAGCGGATACGATATTTTTCTGTTACATACTCAAACACCTGTTTGTACCACATGACGTATGGATATGTATCATGGGCCAGTGACCTGCATTACAATTATTATTATTATTATTATTATTATTATTATTATAAGACCAGGAAGTAGCAATTATATATTATAGGTGACAATTATCAGTTCATAATGAACCTGTGATACAATTTTACGTGAAAACAGACCACATAGTTTAGAACGCTGTATGCATTCACATTGTCATCTTCCTTATGATATAAAGTATTTGAAGTTGATACTGCGATGTTTATCAAGAACAATCCATTACTAACTCAACTACCTGTCTTGAAATCATTCTAATCTTGTATGTTGATACTGTTTGCGCTGTTCTTGTTCATAACGTTAGTTGTTGCACTTTTTGCGCTGTATGTGCCTCTAAATAAATGTGTTTTTCCTGAAAGAATATCCGTTTCATATCAAGCAAAACATTAACATTGTCACGTGAGTATGTTAGTGCCATGCAGACTTCGAAACCGCATACTGCATTTATTGGTGTACCACATACACAAAGCGTTAATAATGTAGTCTTTGATGTGCCGGCCTGACACATATATCGAGCTGTAGTAATGCATTCGTCCATGTGCGGGTCTGCCACATACATCCAGCTTTAATAATGCAGTCGTCGATGTGCCAGTATGCCACATACATCCAGCTGTAATAATGTAGTAATTGATGTGCCGACGTGTCACATGAAATCCAGCTGTAATAATGTAGTTATTGATGTGCCGACGTGCTACATACATCCGGCTGTAATAATGTCGTTGATGTGCCGACGTGCCACATACATCCATCTGTAGTAATGTAGTCGTTGATGTGCCGACGTACAGCATACATCCAGCTGTAATAATGTAGTCGTTGAGGTGCCGACATGCTACATACATCCGGCTGTAATAATGTAGTTGTTGATGTGCCGACTTTCCTCTGACCCCTCCCACTCCAGTTCAGATCTATTCCAATATATGTTGGGGTGAGAACGGTCAGTGGAAAAACCGACTTTCCTCTGACCCTTCCCACTCCAGTTCAGATCTCTTCCAATATATGTTGGGGTGAAAACGGTCAGTGGAAAAACCGACTTTCCTCTGACCCTTCCCACACCAGTTCAGATCTATTCCAATATATGTTGGGGTGAGAACGGTCAGTGGAAAAACCGACTTTCCTCTGACCCTTCCCACTCCAGTTCGGATCTATTCACATTGGGGTGAGAACGGTCAGTGGAATCTTAATAGTCATCTTCACTAGCCAATGTTCCAATATTTTAACCCAGCTACACTCTGGAGGATCGATCAGATATTTCAGTGGTTTGCACGTGCGACATCTATTGGATTTCACGAGTTGCTTCCCTTAATAAGTAATGTTGATTTAATGCCCAGTTAGCATAATACCTGTAGCCGGTAGCACATATTTACAAACAACTCTGATAAGACTATTGAATATCTAAATATATGATAAGACTATTGTTGTTGTTGTTGTTGTTGTAGGGTTTAACGCCATTTTTCAGCACACACGATAGGCTATACATGGCGGCCAGTATTAATGGTGGAGGAAGAAACCGGGAAATCCCCGGAAAGAACCACCGACCCACGAGAAGCTACTGGCAAGCTTTCTCACATATCCACATTCGCCGACTCCGAGACTCGAACCCTAGCAGACAGAGGTGAGATGGCAGTCATCCGTAACGGACAGCGCTTTAGACCACTCGGCCACTCGGGGTATAAGACTATTGAATATATAAATATATGATAAGACTACTGAATATATAAATATATGATAAGACTATTGAATATATAAATATATGTGATAAGACTATTGAATATCTAAATATATGACAAGACTATTGAATATCTAAATATATGATAAGACTATTGAATATCTAAATATACGATAATTTGGGCGAAACATCTATTAAGATGGTAAAGAAGGTCACAACTCGATTTCCTCCATAGTTGGGACCACAACATTCTGATAGGCATGCGTCTCCTTCAATATCGAAACATAATTTTATAGACATATTGTTTGTTAAAGTCTTTTGGCCTTTCGGGTCGGGTAGTGTGGGGGTCAGGGTGATAGGGTTCTCAGTAGTCATACAATATAACACGTCGACCCTGATAGTTATAAATGGGGAAGAGAAAGGAACCCACTTCCATCAGAACTTTCAAGATCGGGGTTTTACATTGTAGGACTAGGATCCACTTCCGTTAGAACTATCAGGTCGAGGTTTTACATTGTAGGACTAGGATCCACTTCCGTTAGAACTATCAGGTCGAGGTTTTACACTGTTGGACTAGGATCCACTTCCGTTAGAACTATCAGGTCGAGGTTTTACACTGTTGGACTAGGATCCACTTCCGTTAGAACTATCAGGTCGAGGTTTTACACTGTTGGACTAGGATCCACTTCCGTTAGAACTATCAGGTCGAGGTTTTACACTGTAGGACTAGGATCCACTTCCGTTAGAACTATTAGGTCGAGGTTTTACACTGTAGGACTAGGATCCACTTCCGTTAGAACTATCAGGTCGAGGTTTTACACTGTAGGACTAGGATCCACTTCCGTTAGAACTATCAGGTCGAGGTTTTACACTGTAGGACTAGGATCCACTTCCGTTAGAACCATCTGGTCGAGGTTTTACACTGTAGGACTAGGATCCACTTCCGTTAGAACCATCAGGTCGAGGTTTTACATTGTAGGACTAGGATCCACTTCCGTTAGAACCATCAGGTCGAGGTTTTACACTGTAGGACTAGGATCCACTTCCGTTAGAACTATCAGGTCGAGGTTTTACATTGTAGGACTAGGATCCACTTCCGTTAGAACTATCAGGTCGAGGTTTTACATTGTAGGACTAGGATCCACTTCCGTTAGAACTATCAGGTC
>JAECUM010041132.1:0-12047 GCA_016617855.1 Megalonaias nervosa
GATCCAACAAGCACGACGTGGTCAAGTGGTTGCAGTAGAAACAGCAGCAACAATTCTCAAACCAGTTACTGAGGCTTTACTTGGAAAACAACCTGAAAGTGGCTCACTGTCAGAAGAAGAACTTAAAAAATTACAAGAAAAAGGTTTACTAGGATTCATTAAAGAAGATCAAGAAGCGGCTGCTGGAAAAATTATTGAAAGATCTGAAGAAGAAAAAAGAAGATTAGCCGAGGCACTTGTAGCAAATATAGCTGATCCTGCTGCAAGACAAGCTGCACTAGATCGGCTAATTAACAATCCACTAGAACTTGAACAAAGACTAGCAGGTTTAACCACACGGGAGATTAAAGATATTCTAAAAAATTTATCAGAAAAATTAGAGAATATTGAAAAGGAACAAGAAAGAGTTGGCCATTTAACGATAAAGTTTATGGAAGCTGAAAATCAAAGATCATGGTATAAAAAAAAAACTTGCAAATAATAGAATAACAGAGGGTGAATATAGTAATTTTTCAAGTGAAAATGATATAAATGATGTTGATAATATAAGAACCTGGACACAGGATATATACGACGAACTTATTGCTAAATTAAATAAAAAAATAACGGAAGGTAATGATGCTAATACTGAAATGGATAAAGCTACTAAACAAAAAGAAATGATTCCACTTGCTGGTACAGTTAAGGATGGTGTTATTGCTAAAGTTTCATTAGATACAGCGAATGAAAAAAGAGAAGCTCCTGGTAGGAGGTGGGGATTTCTTAGGAGATTTAAACATATTGATAACATTCCAGTAGAACAATATAGAGAAACAATAACTGGAACTGGAGTTAGAATATTCGCATCAGTTACTGAAATGATTGGCAGATTAGTGTTGTTGATATCATCAAAAGAAGCTGGAAATATTGGTACTGAAATTGACAATGAAATTATTGACCTAATTGGTAATTTGAGATCGGAAAATTTATTAACATCTGACGAATACGAAACTTTACATCACGATTTAATTGCGGCGACGTAATTTTATAAAAATATAATGATAAATGTCAGCAACATTATTACTAGACTCTAGCCAATCTGATAAAGATAGCGCAAATTTTTTTTAAAATTATATTCCACCAATAGAACTAGATCGTGAAAAACAATATGAAATTGGACTAATTTCCTGCACTTGCTGAAATTCTATGGCTAATATAAAAACTGGAGTAAACGATGAATTTACGTTTTTAAACGTAAGTATTACAAGAGATACATGGAAAACATTTAAAATTCCACAAGGAGCTTATAATATTACTGATTTAAATAAAATAATAAAAGAATTTATAACAAAAAATAAAGGAGTTGCAGACGATTTTGAGCTAACACCAAAATTATAACACGTTAAGAGCCAGAATAACATTAAAAAATGGTATGTTAATCGAGTTTTCAACAATAAAAAGTATTGCACCGCTGATAGGATTTATTACCGGGCAATATGGATCTACAGCAGAAAAAACCATAACGTCTGACGGTGAACTGGTAGTAAATATAACTGATGTAAACGCAATATTAGTAAATTGCTCTATTGCATCTGGATCTTACTCAGCTCAGGGTAGTAAAGGACAAACAATATACAGTTTTTCACCAGAAGTTCCGCCAGGTTCTCTGATGCAAATTAATCCACGTCAGGTTATTTGTTATCCGTTAAACGTTGAAAATCAAATAACAGAAGTTAATATGCAATTGACAGATCAGTCTGGACGACAACTGGATCTTAACAATGAAGTTGTTGCTTATTATTTACACTTACGCGAACAATAAACTTTGTGATTGACAATAAAATTATACAACCTCAGATATAATGAAACAGAATAAAGTTTATCGAAGAAAAATAGTTGGAGGATTTTTGGGAAATATATTTGCTAAAATTATAGAAAATGTTCCAGGAATAGCTCATAAAGTTGCGCTAATTGCACTTGACGCATCAAAAGCTTTTGCAACTGGAGCTGCATCTGCTGCTGGAACTGCTGTTGGACAAAACATAGCTGATAAAATCAAAAGCATTGTACCGACAATCAAACAAACTATTTCAGAAATCGCACCAACAAAAGAAACTCAACGCGCAATGATAACAAGAACAAAAAAACTTTCGTCACCGAAAGGAGAACAAATTATAAAAAAATTAATATCTAAAGCAACAGCGCCACAATAATTTTATATAACCTAATAAATAAAAAAATGTCTGTAAAAAATTATCTCGATTTAGCAGAAATTTATGACGCAGACGACACGGTAACATAATTTAAATATGTTGAATATCTCGACGAAAATTCTAACGAACCTAATAAGGCTGGCGTTAGAACATTTAATACTCGAGACGATGACGTATTTCTGCTTCCTCATAAAGCAATGTTAGAAATTCGTGGTCAGATTATGATAGTAGCTGTTCCACCTGCCGCAATTGCAGCTAATGCACAAATAGCTCTTATAAATGACGGCTGGTGTTTATTTAAAAGTCTCGATATCAGCTGGCCAATCAAACCGTTGAAGATATTTCAAGTCACTTACAAGTTGCAAGTACAATCTTAAATATTATTTCGTTTTCCGATGATTACTCCAAATCAACTGCAGCTAATTTAATGTGGTTTAAAGATACTGGAACTGGTTCGTCGAATATTATTGCATCATCTAAAAATTTTCCAGGAGTACCTATTTTAGTTGCCGTAGCTGATGCTGCTGTAAATGCTGCAACTGTAAGTGATTTTCTTATTGCTAATTCTAATTTTATTAATATAGATCCACCAGTTGCAGCGGCTAATGCAGACGAAAAGAGAGTTTCACTTATTGCAGCTTGTAATAATCTTGGTACAAGACCACCAGCAGGAGATGCTAATGGAACTGTAATGTTAAATCATGTTAATAATTTAGTTACTATAAGAAATATACGTTATAATGAGGGTTATACTAAGAGAAGGGCACTTGCAGCAGGATCACGTCAAATTACAATGATGTCACCGTTAAGCACAGTATTTGGATTTTGCCGCGATTATGATAAAGCATTTCGTGGAGTTAAACATACGCTTATTTTAGATCGATCAGAACAAAATGAATGTTTATTTCGATTTGGTGGGGCTGATGTACAATTAATCATAAACAAACTTGCGCTGTGGATGCCACAAATAACGCCGACAGTTTCAAAATCGCTCGAATTAGATGATGTTCTTAAAAACCGCACAAAGAAGATTTATTTTCAGCAATATAAAATATATCAAACAGCAGTTCCAAATACCACAGACTACACATGGCGAGTTGCAACAACGTCGACTGAACAAAAGAAACGGCAAATATTTGTTGTATTTCAGCGGCAAGCGCGACGTGGTGACCAACAACAAAATAATGCGATATTTGATAATGCTGATGTTAGACGAATATATGCTAGAATAAATTCAAAGCAATATCCGGAGCGAGCGACAGAATGTAATTTTGCAGATGACGCTAATAAAAATATTACTCGACCTTACATGTACCTGCTCGACGCATTGCAAAAATATCAAGACGTTGGAGATGGATCTCAGATATCAGTAGAGGAATTTCGTACACTTTACCCCATATTTTATTTTGATGTTAGTAAACAAAATGAAAGAGATGTAATTTCAACTGCTGATATTGAAATTACTTGGACATTAGGAGCAGTTCCAGCAGCGCAGTTGTACCTCTACGCGTTAGTGATCAGCGACAGAACTATTACGATTGACTTTATCGAAAGTAAAATGTTGGTACAAGTTTAATCTGTAACTTTAATATAAGATGACAAAATATATTGTAAAAGATATATATTTGACTGATGGTCAATTTAAAAAATTAGTAGCTGCTGTTGCAAAGAAAAGACAAATATCATTAAAAATCAACCCTAACGCAGGTGTTTTAGGTACTTTAACAAAATTAATGTTAACCAAAAAACAAGTAAATAAATACGATCGCTAAAAACCTTTTGTTTTAAATTTAAGTGCTGCACAAGTAACTGCGATGGTAAAACAAGGTGGTTTCTTCGGTCCGGCACTATCTGTAATGGCGAGAACGTTAATACCTAAAATTTTGCCAGTGTTAGGTACATTAGGATTAGCAGCAGCGCCTGGAGCAGTATCTGGCGCAACGAAAAAAGTAGTTGAGGGTCATGGAATAAAGAAAATGTTTATCTAAAGATAAATATAATGCCCAGACGAAAAACAGCAAAACGAAAGACAAAGACGAAAAAAAAAGACACGACCGAGGCGAAAAGGTGGATTTATTCCAATAGCTCCATTACTAGCAGGATTAGCGGGAAGTCTATTGCCAGGTCTGTTAGGACGAGGACTAATTTTGCCAGGAACAAAGAGATGGAGTCGGCCGCGTTAAGTAATTTTGATATACTTGACAAACTAAAAAAAGTAAAAAATTTCAGTGGAGTTTATTCTAAAGATGAACTTATAACTCTAGAAACGCCAGGTTCGTGTGTTATAAATATACAAGATTTTAATGACGGATCTGGTACACATTGGGTAGCTGTTTGTGATAACAATTATTTTGACTCATTCGGAATTCCACCAAGTGATGCAATAAAAAAAAATATATAAATAGAATTCAAGAGACGAAGTCTCTTGCGAAAATAATAAATTATTCGTCTAATCAAATTCAACCATTTGGAACTTCTGCTTGTGGATACTATTGTATAATGTTCATTAAACAGATGACCATAAATCCAGATGTTTTAAAGTTTATTTTGCAATTTGACAAACAACCTTCTCACTCTAATGATGAGATTGCATTGAACTTTTATAAAGTTTAAATTTTATCTAAACTCACTGATATATAATGTCAACATATTGTCTTAAGTGTAAAACTTAAACAGAAAATAAAGATGAAAAAACAGAAAAAACAAAAAATAATAGAATAATGCTGAAAAGTATTTGTGCAATCCGTGGAAAAAGAAAAAGTATGTATTTAAAGAAATTATCGCCAACAACAAAGTTGTCCGGAGCGGGTTCCCCTGACAAGATTATTTTAGTAGATGATTAATAAATAATGACATGCGAGTGCGATTGTGATAGAGATTTATGTCTTGAGCAAAATAAAATTGTTACATATTGTCAGAAATGCAACAACAGAGAAATAATTGGTTTTGGTATAGATATACATAAATTTATTGGCAAATTGCCGAAACCAAAAGGCGAGTCATACCAAAGACTTACAAAAATGGTACTAACAGCTGCCTCGCTTGGCGCTCAGCATTAAGAGGTTAGTGTTAGGACTGGTCGGCCTGGTGTCAGGATAATGTGACTGGGTGGGACATCATGCTACATGTCTGCGGCATGATGCCCCAGTGCTAGACATCACTATAAACTGCCACACTGCAGACATCGTAGTGATATGACTGAAAAATTGTTAAAGCTACGTTAAAAATCATAATCACATCACATCACATCACATCACCAAAAGGCGGTTGGACATTGCCAGGCCATAAATACACTGGACCTTATAATCCTCTTGATAAACAACTTGACGAAAACGCTAATCCGCTGCCAGGACAAGAGCCTTACAATCAAGTTGATGCAATAGCAATGCGCCATGATATCTGCTACAGAGACATTGAACGTCCAGACAACGAACAAAATAAACACAGCTGCGATAAAGTAATGTTAGACGAACTTCGTGATATGAAACCTGTAAATATGCGAGAACGTGTTGACCGAAGGCTGGTTCAGGGTTTTATTGGAGCAAAATATAAATTAGGTCTCGGTAAAAAAGAATTATATGATGATCTTGCCTCAAAGACGCTAGCGTCTGAGCTACACAGACCTAAAAACAAAAGTTTCCGCGACGTAAAGTTGTCGCAAATGCCGTTGATGATATCTGGGCGATAGATATAGTTGATGTCTCAAATCTTGCTCAGTTCAACGTTGGCGCCGATGGTGCTCCAAAGAGATATCTTTTTAATATTGTAGATGGTTTTAGCAAATACGCGTTTAGCATACCCGTTTCGGATAAAACAGGAACATCGATAACTGATGCATTAAAACAAATTATTGTTAATACAGAGAGAAAACCAAATAGAATCTGGACTGATCATGGAGCAGAATTTTTTAATAAAAAATTTGAACAGTTTTTAGAACAAAATGACATTAACAAATATGTTACAGGAAATGAGGGAAAAAGGCGTCATCGTTGAAAGATTTAATCGCACGCTCAACGAAAAAATACACAAATATTTAACAGCTAAAAATACGAGTAAATATGTTGACAATTTACAAAAAATTGTTGACGAGTATAATAACACGAAACACAGATCACTAAAAATATCGCCAAACGACGCGATTGCAAATCCAATATTAGCAAACGAAAATATGTACCGAAGACATAAATTTAAAGTTGGTGATAAGTTAGAATTTCTCTGACGAAAAAAACATTTGAGAAAGGATATACTCATAACTGGAGCGAAGAAGTATTTGTTGTTGATAAAATACTTTTAACAATACCAGTTACATACTCGTTGAAAGATTTATTAGGTGAACCTATAACTGGCAGTTTTTACGAGCAAGAACTTCAGAAAACAGAACAAGATATATTTGTTATTGAACAAGTTATTAAAAACAACAAAAGTTTAGTCAAATGAAAATAACGTCTAAGCAACCATTTGATTTTGATGAGGCAGTTAGTTGTCATATTTGTGAAAAGTTGCTGGTAGACTCCAACGGAGTCTGTGATAAGGTGCGAGATCATTGTCATTTGACCGGCCAATATCGTGGAGCAGCTCATAAAAGTTGCAATCTAAAATTTCATGCTCCAGATTTTATTCCTGTAGTTTTACATAACTTTCGTGGCTATGACAGTCATATCATTGTAGAAGCTGTTGGTGATAAAAATATTAAAGCTAAACTAAGATTAAATAATACAATAAAATGTATTCCAAATAATTTTGAAAAGTATATTACGTTTCATTGACAGTCTGTAATTTATGGCAGCATCATTAGATGAGCTTGTAAACAGCGCTACAAGCGCCGGTAGCAATTTCGCTAACCTAAAAAGTTGATTTGGTGAAAACTATATCAATTTGACAAAAAAGGTATCTTTCCGTACGAGTATCTCCATGATTGGAGCAGATTTAATGAAACTTCTCTTCCTGATTAAGATAAATTTTACTCGCAACTCAAAAATGAAAATATCACAGATGACGAATACAAATATGCACAAGATATTTGGAATAAATTTAGTTGTAAAACATTTGGTGATTATCACGATCTATATTTAAAAACAGCGGTATTATTACTAGCAGATGTTTTTGAGACTTTTCGTCCAGTAAGCTACAGCAATTATGGACTAGATCCTTGTTGGTATTATTCTGCTCCAGGTTTGTCTTGGGACGCTCTACTAAAAACAAGTAAGATAGAACTGGATCTCTTAACAGATGTTGATATGTTTAACTTTATTGAAAAAGGTATCAGAGGCGGAATTAGCGTTATAACAAAAACATATGCAGTAGCTAATAACAAATATCTGAAAAATTATGATAAAAATCTCCCATCTAATCATATTATTTATCTAAATTGTGTGAATTTGTATGGATATGCGATGTCAGAACCAATGCCTTGTGGTGGATTTCATTGGATAACTCCAGATCAATTTCTTAAAGAAACTGAAAAAGATTTACCTACAAAAATTAATAATGATTTTTCCGATATTTCATACTTTGTTGAAGTTGATCTAGATTATCCTAGTTCGTTACATGATCTACATAACGACTACCCGTTTTGTGCAGAGCCAATGATGATTGATTATAGTTTATTATCACCTGAACAACGAGAATAACAACAGCAAAAAAATTGGATTGTTAAAAAGTTAGTTCCAAATTTGTTAAATAAAAGAAATTACTTTATGCATTACAAAAATTTAAAACAAGCAGTAGATGCTGGACTAATTCTGAGAAAAGTCTATCGCGTGCTAAACTTTAATCAGTCAAGGTGGATGGCAAATTATATTGACTTAAATACAAAACGTCGTGCTGTGGCTAAAAGCGAATTTGAGAAAAACTTTTTCAAGTCACTGAACAATTCGGTGTTCGGTAAGACGATGGAAAATATTAGAAAAAGAGTTTCGATAGAAATTGTTAATGACATAAATCGCAGTAATAAATTAGTTAATGATGATGGTTTTGTTAGTACGAAAATATTTAATGAAAATCTTGTTGCAATACAACGACGAAAGACAAATTTAAAGTTAAATAAACCGATTTATGTTGGTGCAGCTGTACTTGATATATCAAAGTGGCTGATGTACGATTTTCACTATAATTTTACCAAAAAGCAGTGGCCAGATTCGGAGTTACTATTTACTGATACAGACTCGCTAGTTTATAATATAAAATGCGAAGATGTCTATCAGGATATTTACAATAATAAAAATCTGTTCGATTTATCAGATTATCCAGCATGTAGTGGATTTCAAGATAATTCGAATAAAAAAGTTATTGGTAAAATGAAAGATGAGTTTATGTTTGTGCCGGTGAAAGAATTTGTTGGACTAAAGAGCAAAATGTATGCTGTCATATTAGATGACAATAAACTTACAAAAAAGCAAAAGGTATTCCTCGAGGATATGTGAAAAAGATGATGAATTTTGACGATTTTAAAGCAGCGCTAAACAATAGCGTCAGTTTTATCAAAACAAATGTTATCAGGACAAATCATCATAAACTTGAAACGAATACAATTATAAAACGTGGACTAAGTAATTTCGATGATTAAAGATATTGCAGGGGCGGAATTAATACACTAGCACTTGGACATTATGCAAGTAATTTTGTCTAAACATCAGAAATAATGTTCGAAAATTTAACATTAGTCGATGGAGTTAATAGCAAAATAAAAAAAAAAAATAATGGTTAATAGCCAGCAATTGTCATTTGAATTTAACGATGAAATTTCAGGTATTTGTTTTAGTACATTTGACAGAATCAATCTCTCCCTTATCAGATCAGACGATAGCAAATATTTTAATTATCTCGAAAGTTTGCGAGACGAGCTTGCACTAAAATATGACAATTTTCATAATCCGATCAGCCAGCAACAGTATACAAAAATTAATATAGACATAGACCGGTCAAAGGTTTTTGTCAAAGGTAGTAAGTATCTTCTCAATAAGATAGCAATGAAAGAACTATTTGAATGTCGTCGAAAAGTAACCGGTAGAATTAAATTTTATTTGTATTATTATGACAATAAATCATACTTAATAGCAAACGTTGAAATATTGTTTATTGGTCAAGAAATATAACTCTGTATACCCTATCTGTTTTTAAAAGGGAGATAATACTGTTCCAGCTAAGTTTAAAATCTTTTGTAGTTATCGAACATAGCATATACTGCTTCGTATTTTTTTTTTTTTGGCTAATGAAATGTATAGAGTTGTAAATCTAATAGTAATTTTAAGACCCAAATTCTTGATGGCAGTTCTGTATTTACCGAAATGACTAGCAATTTCCTCTTACATAAATGTTAGTAGATAACATAGTTACTGTAGATTCTCGCTTTTAAGTTGAGTCCAACTGCGCAGACCCAAATATGCTGTCGTTTAATGCACAGTTTTGCTAGAAGTAATCAGTAAAACAAACAAAATAAACTCTCATCTGCAGGCGCATAATGCTATGGCAGATCTTTATCTTTTTGTCTGCAGTTAGCCTCCACTTGTAAGCGAGTATATATGCTGTGTCATTTAAGTAAAAACCTATTCATAAGAATATTGATTATTTCTCGCAGTAATGTATATGTATATATATATATATATATATATATATATATATATATATATATATATATATATATATATATATATATATATACATATACTGCGTCTGTGTATTTCATTCAGCCAACTCGTTGACATTATTGATTAGTATCCTTGGCAACGGTTGATCTTGTAACAGCCTCTATATTAAACCAACATTAGAATTTCGTTTTTCTGTACAAACAGATTTATATAGAAAATATCTTTAAATAAAAAATCATGTATTTTCTCGATTTATTTATAATAACGCTTTCAGAATTAGAAAATGTAATGCAAAATTTCGTGTTTTCAAAATCAGAAACTGTAATGCTGTTTGGTAACTACATAATAATTTTTTAGATATATATATGTAAGGAAATCCGGTGGTTGATTGCTAACGCGTTGGATTCTCATACTCGAGGTCCTGAGTTCTATTCTTGTGACCGGCACATTGCCGGCGGGGGCGATATTATGCCAAAATTCTCTTATTAATGGGGCTCCGCCGCCCTTTCGAAATTCAACGGAAATTTGCACACTCTCCACCATGTCACTTGGTGGGTGTATTTTTACACTCCCCGGGTTGATTATGGGGGAGAGTGTGTAAATTTCTGTTGAACGTAGAGATGGCCTGTTTGTATGTGTCGTCCCTGTAAATACGTTACTGTAAATATATGTAAATATATAAATATATGTAAATATGTAAATATATGTAAATACGTTACTGTAAATACGTTACTGTAAATATATGTAAATACGTTACTGTAAATACGTTACTGTAAATATAATTGCTGTAAATATGCTTGCTGTAAATACGCTACTGTAATTAAGATTCTGTGTTTTGTGTTGTCCTTAATTAAGATTATATGTAACTGTGCCGTCTACAAAAAACCTTGTATATAATTGCTGTATAATTAAGATTATGTATATAATTGCTGTAAATATGCTTGCTGTAAATACGCTACCAAAACAGTCCTCTCTGAGGACCATTATTTTTATTGTTTTAAACAAATATTTATAGCTTTAGAAATATCGTTGTCAAATAAAGCATCAACTATATTGTCAATAAATATCATTCGATCATCTGCCCAACCTCTTATTCGTTCGTCATTTTCAGTCGCAAATAACCATACTGATCCATATTTTGGTGATATATGATAACCAACATTTTTGATACAATTGCTTATCATTTTAATTGTTATGCCAGTATAGCTTGAGGCTGATTTGATTGAATTAAATCTCTTACAAAATTTGTTTGTCAGATCAATTCCAACATGTCGGATTGGATTATAATGATACATTATATATAATATTTTATTGTTTAATATCAAAAAATCTATTGGTCTAGAATCCCCTTTGAGTTTCAAACTGTCAACATTTTCTGAGATAAAAATTTGGAGGAGGGTGGTTTTTTGAGGGAGAGGCGGTCTCTGAGGTGGTGAAAAAATGTCAGAATATATTTATTTTAGAGGGGGTGAGGGTTTCTGACCTAAAACCCTCTTTGGTTTTAAAACCTCAAACACTTAAACTGAGGGAGAGGGGGTCTCTGAGGTGATAAAAAAATGTCAGAATATATTTATTTTAAAAGGGGTGGGGGTTCTGGCCTAGAATCCCTTTTTGGTTTTAAAACCTCAAATACTTATACTACTTTATTATTATTATTATTATTCTTATTATTATTATTATTATTATTATTATTATTATTATTATTATTATTTCAGTCAGCACTAATCTTAAATAGCAAAGCTGACCATGCTGTAGTTTATAGCTGATTGTTAAAATGATGACCATTGCTAATTGCACCGTCAGTATTATATTTTTAGCATGATCAGTAGCATAATTATTTCATCTGAAATACGGTTTTAAAAATGAAAAATATGCAAGAAATTAAATTACATATTTTTAATTTGATTGTTTAGTGGACTGAAATAGCATCTTATACATAAAAAATATAACAGAGATTAAATTACACCCTATTAATATATTTTTAATGGACAAACATGGAATTAACGGACTTACATGGAATTTAAGAATAAACAAGCATCTCAAATGTTTTTCTCTTGTTTATATTCTTGCATGTCTTTCTCATAGTCTATATGTCCTCTTCTTCTCCCTCATTATACATCTATCCTGAAATATCAGAACTGACAATCGCCTCTTTATTAACAAATGTTGTGGTAGAATAACAATATTGATTAGAATCCATCGAAAAAAATGAAAGTAAGCCAATAGTGCAAGCATGAGCGCCCGCAGGATTTTTTGCGGGGGGGGGGGG
>JAECUM010041134.1:0-44663 GCA_016617855.1 Megalonaias nervosa
GATTTAGTATCCTGTGTGGTATTTTATGCAGAAGAATGTGCGTTAAATAGGCCAAGTATTATTTAGTTAGACCATCAAAATACATTTCGCATGGATACAGAAACTGGCTTGATAGCCGTCCGATACAAACTGAGGATATGCTTACAACAATGAAAATGACTTTGATATAGCCGTAAATGTATATGAAACATGGGGTAGTGTAGACTGTATGAGTGCAGCTTAGAGAAATTAAATTAATTCTCTCATAATAGCTGACATATAGAGACAAATGCATTTTGACATGCTAATTATATATTCCAGTGTCGTGGTCCTAACAATTAATAAAATGAAACCAATTGTTATGTATATTTAATTTAATTGTTTGTCTGATAGTTTTAAATTTGTTTTATTTCATTACATGTTATTGTAATGTAACATTATTTGCTGGACTTGACCTTGTCCAAAAATTGAGTTCATTTCTGCTTGGCCTGATTGACTTTTTGAAAAATTATTTTTATTTCGTTTATGTAAACAACTAATAATAGCTTCATTATTCTCTATGTGTATGAGTTTATTAACTGAATTATTATTCAGGTAAACAAGAGGGAGTAAAATGTTGATCAGGGTCAGGGTTTTGGAGATTCCTAAGTGAATTTTATAGGCTATTGTGTTGTAAATAAACAAGGCTCATTATATCATTCTAGAAGGTTATTTTCCATTAGGTAATGGTTGCTTTTAGAAAATGCTAATTATGACCTGTGGTCAAACAGAGAACTATATTATCTTGTGATTGTGAGAATTTTACCAGTTGTTATTATGTTGTGACCAGTTTGGTCTGAATTTTTTTTTTCTTCAAAAATTATTGAATTCAAGTGATTATTTTCTCCGGAAATACAAAAGTGCTCTGACAAAATTCTTCGATAAAGACATTCATTGGAATTTATATTGAATTCAAACCTGGAATAATATTTATGTAATTCAATAAAAGACTCTTGACACATCAGCACTTTGCAGGCCATAACAGACACGTCATCGCCTTCAATTTTGGATCTCTTTGGGACTTAAACTGGGTTTTATTCAGGACTTTTTATTACTAGGTCTTGTGTATTTAATTCTTGGATTATTTTTGGATTTAATTTGCAATACCGTAAGTTCTTTTTTCTCATTTTTCACTTTGTATTCTCGGGAAATAAATTATTTGTTAAATTTTACAAATCTTCTTGTCTTCACTCTTTTCTGTTACTTATTTTTAGAACATAGACTCGTAACACTATCATTACAATCGAATTACAGTTTGGTTAAAATTGGTGTCCCCACAGATAAAGGGACATGAAATGGGAAAATACACCTCTAAAATTGCTTACTTTTTTTTAATTCACAAAAAAATTGCACAAAAGGTTGTTACATTGTAGACAACTATATAGATATAATGCCTGAAGAAGACTGTACCCTGACATTCAATTACAGTCTTAATCAATTAAAATTTTCGTATATTGTATTATGGTTTCATAGTACCACAAAACTCGTATCTTACGGGAGCTACAAAACTCTATATCATGGATATGACACCATTAAAACGCAATCAATTAGGATTTTGTTTGTACCTCAAATCAGTTCGTATATATTACCGACCAATCTATAGCATATGTACTTTTACAACTGATTGTGTTCAATTAATTAATTTTAAAAAACACCCACGAATCATACCAGAAAAAGACAATGTAAAAAAATGTAAAAAATCAACAATAAAGAAAAACAACAACAAAACAAAACAAAACAAACAAACAAAGCCTATGATGTTCAGAGATGATGATAGACAGCTTTTCACTCTCCCAAGGCATGCCATATCTGTGAGAGAAATAAATTTAAGACAACGGCAAAGAACACGCACACAAAATGAGATATCAGTACAGAGGGGCTGTTTACAAAGAATGTAGTTTTAATTTCAAATTTCACAAAATGATCAAGGTGAAGCAGTACAAATCATTCATAATAACGACCAGAAATATATTTCATTCAGCAAGAGTTGAATTAGTTGATTGGCTCATGACGGATGGAAAGAAAATAACTGAAAAGATAAATTACACTGGTTCATTGTTCTCGGTTCGTGAGGCAGATATTAAAACTGGTGGCTAACAATTTAGGTATGAAAAATTCACAGACAAGTTGGATCAGTTTTGAGAGATGGTGATATCTCCATTGACTTACTGCTACGCAACAAGGCCGTGATGAAAGTACACGACAAGGCTTGCAGGTATGTTCAATGTAATCCAGAGTTTTGAGGAAAGACATTTACCCATATTAATATAATGATAGATTTGATAGATTCTATGAAACATACATACCATCCAATAACGATTTTTTCTAATCACTCCAAACTTATCAAATGACGATTACTCTTAGTACATTCCGTGAATGTTATAGATGAGCACTTTGTATTTTCAGTGAATAATGATAATTCCACCTTAATGAAACACCGAAATCAACAATAAGACTGATTCCGCCTCTATGTTAAATGCAAGAATGACTCATTTCTGAAGTAAACAACATTATACAAAAGGTAAGACGCTAAAGTAGAACTAGGAATGGAAATATCAGGAACAGCAAGCTCTACATGGAGAAATTCCAATGTCCCAGACACAGACCCAATTAAATATTTTACCTCCATTGATAATGATCCTAATATTTAACCCACAGCCATAGTTGAATATTAACTATGTATTTACAAAATTAAAGTTGCTGGTCGGATACACAATGAACTTGATTTGGTCAAGGTCAAGACCAAAATACAATTATACATAAGATATAATCATGGAGATAAAACTAACAAATACATCAGGATTGAACAAAATTTTACATTGAGGAATAGAACAAGGATAAGAAATTGGACTAGACCATCTTGCATTAACTCTGAGATTTGTTTATCTAAAGAAAGCGTTGAACAATGTTCATATAAACATCGTTGACGAATTCAGCTTTTCTTGTGCAAATACACAGGTCTTGAATTTTCTGCTTTTCCTCACTCACGTGTATTTGTTTGTTGACCACCTTTCTCTTTAAAATATTTATTTCCTCCATTGCAATTCCATTGTATTGTCATTAATTTAACACACGATTTACATCTCTGGTATTTTGTGTTTCACTATTTAAAATCGTTCAACACTTTATGCATCTGTAATATTTAATAATATACTTTGTCATTTATTGCAGTAGTTAAATTTCAGTTACTACTATACATCAGTGAAAGTTAAGTAAAAAGTAAATCTTCAAAATCTGTGTATCTACACACTGTGAAAAGTGCACTGAAATTAGTATCTAGATGGTGCGAAAAACCCTTCCTATACCAACTGATATTGGCTGTTATGTGGTAATTCTATGTATTTTGACGGTTCAATGGATGTGCTAAAATTTTACAAGGTTAAACGTTTACTAAAAATGCATTGTATATGGTGCAGTTGTCTGAACTTTTGCTTTTGAAATTCAGAAAAAATTTGAACTGTAGTTCAAAATCTGTAATATCTACACACTGTGAAAAGTGCACTGAAATTAGTATCTAGATGGTGCGAAAAACCCTTCCTATACCGAGTCACCATGTGCTGTTTAAAATTAAGACTTGTTTCCCATACTTTTATCTCTTTTTTCTCGAATCGTTGTAGATTGATCTTGTAAACCTATACCATATCTTCGAAATTCAGACAAAAGTTCTTGTCAAAATGGAGGAAATAAATATTTTAAAGAGAACGGAGGTCAAAATTCCCTCTAGTTTTGTAACAAATTCAAATTTGCATGACATCTATGCTTTTGCTGCTTCATTATCAAATGTGCTGTATTTTTCCTACATTAGCCAAATTTTAAATAGAAATTATATTTCTTTTAAACTTAGTATTAACAAAAAGCCAGCAGGCCATCCCTCTACAACGCGAAATTTCATTTAAGAAATTTGCAACGTGTTTCTAATTCTTTCAATCATATGAATGTGGTCAGATTGATGACAAATTTTACTATTTCTTTGTTTGATTGAGAGAAGCAACTTCACCGAGTCACCATGTGCTGTTTAAAATTAAGACTTGTTTCCCATACTTTTTATCTCTTTTTTCTCGAATCGTTGTAGATTGATCTTGTAAACCTATACCATATCTTCGAATTGTACTTCAAATTTTGTCGTAGATAAACGCGTGTATGTAGCCTCATCAATTACGTAACGTAGTCCTTTTTCATACCATACTATTTTTACCACCTTGCTCTCTGAATGCTTGATGCTGATATCGATTATATTGTTTAATGCAATCTTTAAATCTGCATATTTTCTTAAATATTGCAGGATATCTTTTTTAATGTTTGAAAGCAGCAAATAAACATTTGCGTTCTCTTCTCTTGTATATGGAGGGTTAATACCGCCATAATTCTATGCATGCATTTTCTATTCTTCATTGATGCATTATTGTAAGTGACTACTTGTAAGTGACTACTTGCAAGTGCTACTTTCATAATTCTATCCATGTATATTATATTCCTGATTGGTGCAAATTGTACGTGGAAGTTTGCAAGTGCCACTTTCCGTCTGCATTATTATAAATGGCTGCTTGCAAGTGTTACATTCTTAATTCTAGTCATGAATTTTCTATTCTTCATTGATGCAAACTGTAAATGGGTGCTTGCAAGTGCTTAGATCTACTTTCCTTCTGCGCCATTGTATCTTACAGTTTGCCACCTACTGAATTGCTTAGGTAGCTTTTCGTATGACAAATGCTTTGTCAGTTATTACAAGTTTTAATATTCTATTGATAAACTTCCTGTATCACCCCTGAGTTATGAATACCCTGGATTATACTAGGTTACCGAGGAAATAGTGTGAGGGTTCTCTCTCTCTCTCTCTCTCTCTCTCTCTCTCTCTCTCTCTCTCTCTTAGTCACACTTTCTCTGTCTCTTTGTTTTTGATGCAAATGGTTCTCTTTGTCATTCATGTTGATATGTAGGACATCTATTATTTTATATTTATGACAAACAGTTAGGACAGAAAGTTACGATTGCCGGGACAGGATTTTCCTTTTGCTAAATGCACGTGCATATTATATCAATGATACATACAATCAACTTCTCCACACAAAGTACTAGGATCAACGTCTTATTCACTGACACTAACATGATGCAGATTACACTGAGTTACACTGGAAGGTAGCGAAACAGCTGTCAAATTTACAAACATACGAAAGGATAAAGAGAGGAAGTGACAAGTAGGTGAATACATTGGATGCACATACAGGACTCACGATACTAATGATATGGAAGAATGGGAACCAGTCAAGAAATCGATACAAGATAATATTGAGCACATATGGGTTTGCCTGGCCAAGATTGGTTGATAATGAAAGTAAAAGTTTAGTGAAATAATCTTTTGAGAGTTTGTCATAGTTGAAACTGAGAAAAAACAGAGACAATATTTTGCTAATGAATTTTCAATCCTTTTACATACTTGAGTTTGGAAACTCATTCCTGAAATTAGCACCTGATTCTTTATTGTGGAATTGAGAACACACGTTTAAACAAATGTAGATCCAGAAAATGCAGCGGCTCATATGGCAGAAGCTGTCATCAAGGATATGTCTATAATGATAAATATAGGTCTCATCCCGAGCATTCAGAAATTTTAAGCTATTGAATTTTTAACATTTTGCTTTTTGCATAGGTTTACTGCGGGAATTGAATTAGTACATTGAGTACTATAGAGTGACTTTGTGAACGTATCAGCGAGCGAGCGAATAAACAAATGATGGCTTATGGACATCGACAAATACACAATTACATGATGGTATTCCTTTAATATTTATAAAGAAGTTAATATCACACCAAGTTTTGACTTTCATACAAGAATAAGGTTAACAACAAGGGGCGGATTCGAAGGAGAGAGACAGGCGTAGGTGCACCCTACTTCCCCCTTCTTCAAATGAGCGCAAAACAACCGGAACGGTTCCTTAAGTAAGTTTTTCTTCTCAGTTAGATGGCCAAAATAATGCTATGGAAACGTCCAGGGGCTCCATTTTTACAGACCTCTTTTGCCAAATTGTTTACGTTCCCCCCCCCCATCCCAACGATATTCCTAGATCCGGTTATAACAGCACGCCAGCACAGACGTACCAACAAAACTGGATCGTATAGTTCAACAGTGTAGGTCGAAAAGCTAGTGGAGGAGCAATTATAGTGTTCGCACTTAATTCATTTCCTCATGTGACATATCCTGTTTCAGCTGTTTGTAGTCTTCCTTAAGTCGTGCTTAGATAGCGTACATCGCATCCTGTTTGATATCTGATGAGTTAACCTGTCCCCATAAGATATTTCGGTAAATTTGGGACCAGAAGTGTATTTCGAGTTATAGTCCTTAATGTTGGTTGATAGTATTTTCACTTAAAGAATAAAAACATATCAATTTGTGCAACATGAAGCATTGATGTGCCTGTCCACCAGTGGTGTAGCAAAAAATTCGTACCCTACCCCACTTTTGGAAAACGTAATTCTGGGGTCTTCATGTTTGTCCATGCTTGCATTTCTTTCGTCGATGCAAGCTTTTTTTTTATGTCGATGCTAATATTTCATTCGTCAATCAAAACTTCTTATTTGCTCTTGCTAAGATTTCATTCGTGTATGAAACTTCTTATTTGCTATTGCTAACATCTCGTTCGTCGATGATAACTAATTCGTTGTGGATAACCTTTCATTCGTCTCACATAGGTCTGCAGTTGTCAGGTTAATTTTATAATCGTCACTGCTACCGTCTCCTTCCTACTGGTATACTGTTTATTTATTTCAATTAATCTTTGCCGACGATTTCATTCTTCGATACTAAGTTAACTTCATGGTTTATAACGAATTGTTTTATTCCTATTTTCACCTTTTCCTTTGTAGTTTGGAATGTGTCATCCTTTGTGTGTAATGATTCCCCTATTTCTGGGAATGCCTTATTTGTGGCTTTTATTTCATATTCGTTGATAATTTATTGCTCAACCGTGGCATTATGCTTAAAACGGTGCTCGTTACTGTTCATTCGTCTATCTATTGCTTAAATTCTTGTTTTAAAATTAATGTTCGTCTCTGCCAAGTTTGATAAACCTTGAAAGCATCCCTCCATTTGTTGTAGATTACATTTCCTTCCTCAATGTTAAGATTTCGTTCCTCAATGTAGTACCTTCTATCCACCAAAGGGCGACCATAGAGGTAATCGGAATAAATTGGAAAGGAAGGCATACTCAGAATGGAGTTCATTCCTTAATCTATCGTTACCTGCAATTCAGTATGATAGAGAGTTGTAGAAGAAGGAAAAGATATTACTGGTCAAGTACTTTTCCACAAGAAGTGATACCTTTATCTTGAGTATTATATCGCCTTACACTTTGTCGCGTTTATCCGCATATTACTGTGATGGTAGGGGGGTTCTTTAGCTGTGACAATATGTATGTATGTATGTATGTATGTATGTATGTATGTATGTATATATATATATATATATATATATATATATATATATATATATATATATATATATATATATATATATATATATATATATATATATATATATATATATATATATATATATATACGTACATACATACATACATACATGTATGTATGTATGTATTGCTACGAGTCTATGCTCTTTAAAGAAGTTACAGAAAAGAGTGAAAGGCAACAAGCTTTGTAAAATTTAACAAATAATTTATTTCCCTAGAATATAAAGTGAAAATTAAAAAAAAGAACTTACTGTATTGCGAATTAAATCCCAAACATAATCATAGAATTACAGACACAAGTCCTAATAATAAAAGTTCTGAATAAACTTTAATGGAAATCCAAATTAAGTTCAAAAGCTGAAGGTGTTGATGTGCCTGTGATCGTGTTGTTGTACCACCAGTCTGTTGTTGAAACACAGTAATATGATTCCAGGTTTCAATTCACTATAAATCCCAGTGATTGTCTCTGTCCATTTTTAAAAGCACTCTGTATTTCCAAAGAAAAAAATCACTGAATTAAATAATTTGAAGAAATAACTTCCAGCCCAAAAGAACTTCTGGACACAACACAATAAAAAAAATTTCTGCTGGATCTTAAAGCACGAATGAATAACTTTCCAGTGACAAGATTATATAGTCCTCTACTTGACCTCAGGTCACAATTAGCATTTTCTAAAACAAAACCACTACTACCTAATAGAATTAAACCTTTTAGAAAGTTCTTAATGTTTACAAAACAAAATGCTAGTTATAAATAGAAGCCTGTTAATAAAATTATAATATATAGCTTGGACTATCTCATGTACTCCAGGAAAACTGTAGGGAAATTCCAATGACCTTGACCCAGACCCAAATAAACATGTTTAGTTCAATTAATAATGATCCTGATATTAAACCCAAACACATAGAGAATATTTTAGTTATGTATTAGTTTTTTTACACATTAAAAAAATCAATAATTCAGGACAAATAGAAAATGAACTTGATTTTGGACAAGTTTCAGTACAACATACAATATTAAATTGCAATAGCATATAATGAAATAAAAAATATAAAAAAGCAATAAACAATGCAAATTAAATATACATAACAGTATGTATGTATGTATGTATGTATGCATTTTCCAAATTGTTTTACAAACTGGATGAAACTTACCGATAGATAATGATTCATACAGTTAATAGTTTCGATTACAAGTTATCTATCAGCACTTTTCCGTTGAAACGAATTGCGGACTATGTTTGGGCCACTCTAATTTAGGTGAGACTGGATCAAATAGAAGCAGGAGACGAATATCTGACTATGGAAATACATTTTCCTTCTTCAAAAAATGTCTTCCGCACCGAGAGGTATATGCCAATAGACTCAGAATGGACTCCATTTTGATTTTTTACCCTTCCTTTCTATCTATTTCGACTGCCCACGAATAAAATGCTAATAGGGACAAATAAGAAATTTTGGTAAAAGAATGAAAAGTTACAATCAACGAATACAAATTAGCATTAAAACCCACTTTAACTTTCCACAGAGGTTAAAGGTCAGCGTTCAGTACTAAGGCCTCCTCGGCCATACTGTCTAGTTTACATGGGTGAATGGATGAATGGGAATAAGAAAAGAAATCGAAAATGTCGCAGTTGTTGATTGTTCTGTACTTACATTTGGGTCTGTAAGAACCTACCGTTGTTTTAGAAACTGTTCCACGTCCTTACACACTTTTCTTCCATCCTGTATTCGCTTTAATAATCTTTCATAACCCTGAGTGCCTATGAAATCTTCCTCCTACAAAACGATACCGTTTCAAAGTAATTTATTAACAATATTTAACTGCTTTAAATCTCAATCTTATTTCTAGGATAATAAAGAAAGATATATTTACATGCAAAATTGACACACATTCAGCCGCATATATACATATGGATGTAAATACTTAACTATGTATGTATGTATGTATGTATGTATGTATCTATGTATCTATGCATGCGTCTTTGCATGTATGTATGTATGTATGTATGTATGCATGCATGTACTTGGGGGTCGTCCACATATGACGTCACGCAATTTTTGCCATTTTTTGACCCCCTCCCCTCGTCACACTTCGTCACAAAAACCCAGACCCCCTCTATTTGACGTCACAAATCTCTCACCCCCCTTTTTCTTCTCACAATTTCTTGTAATACTGAAAAGTAAATGTATTGTAAATCAGTTAACTATATAGACAAAACAACAATCTTTTATGTAAAACAGTGTTTAATTAATCAGGCTTTAACAAGGACTGCTTGGCTAGGTGAAAGTTTATAAAATTATTTTAAAAAATTTAATTAAATTTAAACAAAAAACACAATGAAATGTAAATTAAACACATGAATCACTTCAATTCTTACTAAAATTAAAGTTTCAACAAATCCACAAGCATTCTAAAGATTTAAAATCTGAAATATTTGTAAATTAATTATTTCTCTTCATAGTTATCATTATCCCAAGGCAAAGTAAGATGCTCCTCCATTAAACGAACAAGAAATTCATTTGTTTCTAGATTAACATCGTTTATTGGAAGGGATATTCCCTCCAAATCAAGCTCCTCCTCGTCAATCCAATCCAAACTTTCTCCATTCTCCGCATTTGCTAGTATGACCATCATTTCGCGTTGCCTTCTAGCAGCGACTCTCATTGGTCTAATGCGCTTCGATGGAACTGCTATTTATTTGTGAAGGACTGAGTGACTGCGCAGTATGACCAGAGAGCTGAAGTACACGTGGCATATCTTGCAAATTCTTTCATTCAGCACAGATTGAAGTAAAGGGCAATAAAGATCATAGGGAATTGTCCGAAATGTGTTTGCTGACCGAGGTAAAATGTTTTCCGTTTTGAGACTTTGAGTTGCAAATAAGGATGGAAATTTGTGCAAGGCTCCATCTGTTGCTCGTTCTGGAACTTTAAGCCCTTCACATGTTTGAACAAGGGGTAAAGAAGGAGGAAGAAATCTGTCTTTTATCACGCTGGAGTATGAGCTTCGTGCTTTCGAACAACACATTTTGTCGTCACACTTCACAATCTGAAGCAAGTATTGGCTTGAGCGGACATGGGTGTCACACCAGTTTTGATCTCTACACAATATATCCTGTTCCATGAGCTCTGAACTTAATGGATCCATATACTCAGCAATGGTTGGGTAATTGTCTACAGTCAACTGTGACCATATCTCGGCGAACGTTTTTCCGGCAAATTCAAAGTATTTCTTCTCTAGCTCAATGTCAATTGTCTTACCTCGTTCGTCTAAATGGCTGCCATAGTTATCATAAGGTAATATTAATCCACTCAATTCCCTGCTCATTGGCGCCATCTTTCTCTCCACTCTGTTAAAACACTTCGTCCCGGAGCATTTGTTGCCAAGAAGACAGAGTCAATATCGTGTTTCAAGAAATGGCGGATGGCAACCTTAATGACTTTATGATACCGTGGGTTTTCATCTGGCCCACCATCAACAGTAAACACGAGAAGCTGCTTGACCAATTTATCAATACCAGTCCTGCTTATGGTATCGAACTCTGTCAGACACAGCAACTTTCAAAGTCAAATCTATGGCTGAGTGCTGTTGATGCGGAGTGTTTTCCACATCGGATGGCTATAGACGTTGGGCCAGAAAAGCCAACAGTGTCTCTGTTTCCAAGACCGTTGCGATGGATCTCTCAATGCCGGCATACACCGAGGGTATAAGCTTGTGCCGGGCAGCAACTAATCAGTCATGGTCAGGAAGGTTTACTTTATATTCAACGTGCATTAGCAGTGGACTCTGCTTATTGGCAGCGACCAGACCAATTGGGACACGTCATTTATCGTCCTGGATGATAAAACAAACTTCATCCTGTCCAAGCATGGAAGATAGTTCTTCCAAATATCTTATTGTAGCTGTGCAAAACTGGCCATCAATATGTTTAGTGTGATAAGCATTTTGCGCTCTAATTAACTTTGCTGGGACATTGGTTACATGATGCTTACCTTCTGAAGACGAACTATGCTTAGGAAGTAGACAAAGGTATAGTCCACTTCGACTTATATTGAAGCCATCTTTTTTAAATGCTCTGTTAATTGATCTAAGTTTTTGATACTTCTGTAGACGTCGAACTGAATTTTTTTTTCATGAGAAGCTGAACCATGCAATGCGATATCCAGTATAGTTTGCAAAAGCAATGGTTGTTCATCGTCAAGTTTTGGCTGACCACATCTGGCCCTAATATTCAGTTTTGTGAGCAGTTCAGGATTATCTTCCAATAAAGCATTCGGTTTTGATTTTTTCAAATCCCTTGCTTTCTGGGATCTTCTTTGATCATTACTCTTCCTCTTTAGTTTCTTTTCCAGCTCATTTTTCTTTTTTGTTTATCTTTTAACTCTAAGTTCTGCTTATTTGAAAGTAGTCCTTGTTTCTGCCAATTATACAAACCACCGAGGTCAGAATTTATTACATCAATTTGGGATTTCAAATGTAATTGAACAGTAGCATTTCACGGAGTAGCAAAATCAGGCTTGTGTAGAAGGCAATGTTTCAGAAGTAATGATATTCAAGACATCAGTCGGCTGTTCATTGAACTCTAAATGATCCTGAATAGAAACTTTTTTTTTGATGGTGCTTGTTTTGTCCAAAAGTTAAGAAGTGTTCCTTTTTTCGTAACGGAGATCGCCTTGAGCTCTTGCAACATATGGTCAACATTTCAGCCAAATATGTGTCATTCTTGATACTATTCTATTTTATAATAAGTTCATCTTGGCACATCTTTTTGGTTTTTGTAGGTTATGCTAGCGCATAAACGTTAAATAAAAGACTGATATAATTTAATTTTATCTACTGATATGGGCTGCCGAAAAGTCATGAAAATTAAAACTAATGTAACACTGGACACCTTACGTTGTATGGTTTCAATATAGTAAATGTTACTAGTGCCGCACGCTGGCTAAATCCTCAAAGTTCTTCTCTCTCCTCATCCTGTCTTTTTTAGACTGCTTTTTTAAATGTCATCAAGCTTCAAAGACTCTCTGTACTAGTAGGACCGTTTATAATCTAGCACTTCAGTGGTGTCAACAAAACGTTTTCAATAAAAGAAAGAAAAAAGCTAACATTTGATGTATTTATTCCCTTTAATGTACGGCGTCCCAGCACGACACAGGGTCAAGGTGGCCCTACTCAACTAATTACATTGTTGTTTTTTTCACATAAAAAATATTAAAAGATTAAACATTCACTGCGGACCGAATACCGTCTTTCAACTTGCTAAACTTGTGTTTCTTTGTTCTCGTCGGACTGTTGTCAGAATGGTGATAACTTGTTAGTCTATTGTTTTACTTTTCTAAAATATAAGTTTAATCACCAGTAGGCCTGCAGTTTATTTAGTCTTCTTTTTTTTAAAGTGTGTATTACATTATATTAAAAAAGAATAACATAATTATAAACAAACAACAGTTTAAACCAGTTAAAGGTTATAACAATTACCCAATATCTCATCTGAGATAACAATATTAATATAAGTCGTCCGCGAGAGAGTTGTTATCTATTGCGGATAAAAATGGACTGAGGATGCTGGTCACAAGATCTTTTTTGTTCTGATGTTATTTTTGAAAGAAGCGTTCCACACTCATATTTATTGTGACGTCACATTTCTTCAGCACCCCTCCCCCTCGTCGTCACAAAATTGTGACCCCTCCCCTCCCCCCCCCCCGTCACTGCGTGACGTCATATGTGAACGACCCCTTGCCGGACTTTAACTGCTTAAATCTACTCATGCGCAGATGAGTATAAAGCTACATGCAGGCACTAGTATCGATACAATGAAATGAGATAAATATATTGAACAAATGGAAATCAGTTGCTCTGTTTTTTGTTTTTGCTTTTTTCTTTCATTCTGTGACCTAGAGATTTTGGAAACTTAAGAATCGATCGATCAAATCGTTTTTCGGGAGTGAATCAGTCTGATGTAATAAAGGCCCCGCCCAAGACTGCCAAATAGGACATTTCTCTATATGAACGAAGAGTTATCCAGATGCAGAGCAAAGAGAATAGCTATCTTCGAAAGCAGTATATGGTTTAAGAGGAATGTCTGATGCTTCATTGGTATCGCCGACAATTCTGCCAAGTACCATCTATATTGCAATTGACAATTTTTATTATTTTTATTATATGTTTCACAATGAGATATTGAAATATATCAATGGGAGAAAAAAGATATTGCGATACCACTTTAATCTCCACAGTACCTTTCTGTATATTTTCAAATCTGTATTTCCATATTTAAGCATATTTCATTTTTCTTCTGCTCTCTCTCTCTCTCTCTCTCTCTCTCTCTCTCTCTCTCTCTCTCTCTCAGGATAAACAGATCTTAAAATCTGCCAAGCCGCTAAGATCCTCTAGTATACATTTACTTCATTAATAAGGATGCGCCATCAAAATATTCCGAGAAACAAATTCCGAACAAATCGCTGGCTTCATGCATTAATAGTTTTCCACTTGAATCCTGGAAATAATATCTATGACTGAACTGTTGCTACTCGATACCTACAGTAGTGTATGCCTCTTTCACTCTAGGATCAACGAGCACATTTTTCAGAGATACGGTTGGTTAAATATAATAATAAAATTGTTTATGTAGGAATTCTGTCTCTCGAAATAATGTTAATCGTGTTTGAAAATAACGAAGAAACTGTGCATTGATGAGAGTCGACTGCAAACCGAAATTAAGCGACAATCTAAATTTGGGTTTCTCTGCTACCGAACTAGGGTGCAACTTGCCAAGGCCGAAACTTCACGTTTCAATACAGACATAAACAAAATAAAGAACCAGAATCCTATCAAGTAAACTCATAATCATTAAAATCTTTTTTATAAAGATGCTACACTCTGAAATCTGTTGGATGTAACTGCTCTTTGATATTCTACCGTACACCATCCCAAGAATGTTCACTGTATCAATCCGAGAAAGAAATTTGTTAGTAAAACAGTCATTATTTTGACAAAATACACACTATGAAGCATTATTTGCACATGCTCAACTTGTAAAAGGTCGCTGTCCTAGAATTTATTGTAAATTGAAGAACTTTTTACAGATGTAGTAAGGCAGCCTGTAATCGCACAGAACGGACAAACAGCGATGAAAATCGACACTTATTTTTTTGTTTAGAGAGTATATATATATATATATATATATATATATATATATAAGGTATATATATATATATATATATATATATATATAGTATATATATATATATATATATATGAAGGCAAAATAAGTCGATATATATATATAACGAAAAGAAAATTTACGTTCTTTTTATTAGGTATAAGGATATATTTCACCCATGAAGTGAAAACATTTGGTATTACCGCACGTGGCTTCCCCACTCTTGACAATATAATGTTTCTCATTTTACTCACGAAATATTTCCTTATATCTACTAAAAAAGAAACACGTATATATTCTCCGTGTATCGTTTTGATAAAGTAATATTATAAATTTGGAAAAATATGCCCTTAAACATTGCTCTTAGAAATTCATTGATACATTGGGCAGTGAAAACTAATTATTATCTATACCATAACATTCTCATTTGTCGTGTTATTTAGATATTCTCATATACAATATGATATTGAAAATTACATAATAACGTATTGTTACGTATATGTAATTAAATTGCTTGTGTGTTAGTTTTAAAATTCTTTTTCATTTTATTTTTGTTTCATTACAGTTTATTGTAATGATTATTTCACGGGATTCGAAATTCTTTTTCAGTAATTCTGTTTATCTAAGACGTAAAACGTGTTACATTTGCAATATTTTTAGTTCACCTTGGTCCGCGGTAGTGTAAGCGCAACGCGAAAACGATTGGCTATTGCCAAGGTCATTTCGTTTAGTCTGAATAAACAATGTTTTATTTTTAAATTTGTTTTAGAGTGATAGTAGATAGGGGTTCTTTCTACGTGATGAATTGCATTTTTGCTATTGCGTTGTTCGAGTATTAAGAGACCACGTAATCGATCTCGCGAGAACGGGATGATAATTCGGGTGGATATAATACCCTTTATGAGCGCTTGTGAGTGAGTTGTATTTCGGAAACCTTGAAGGCCGGATAGGTATTTTATTGTTGAAACCAGATTGTTTTTCAAGTTCATTTGTTTTTGGAATTTAATAATTTATTCTCTAGAAAACCAAACGAGTGTACTATTTTTATAAATTTTGGGAGAAAGAAATTCAGTGAAAATTTATTCTGGAATTATTCGGAAACATAAACTGTGATTTAATTGAGGAATTGTTGCTATTTGTACAAAGACCACATCTGAAGTCATCGCCTTCCATATTGGAACGTCGTCGAGATTCGAACCTGGATTCTAATAGAACTATTTAGTGATAGGACTTGTAGTTTTCATTCTTAGGATTAAATTTTGGATTATATAAGTCCTATTTTCCAATTTGTACATTGTTTTCTAGGGAAATAAATTATTTTGTTAAAATATACAAAGCTTGTTGTCTTCACTCTTTTCTCTTGTTATTATTGTACGAGCCTACACGTAACAGTATGTCCTGCCTTTTACAATGTGCGTTCATTTTAGTATAGACCTTTCTATCTTTGTTTCCATGGGCGCGGCCATATTCGCATCAGGTGATCGTCCGCCATAACGGTACTGATTCACCTCTGTGGTTTGCCTTAGAGACGATTATTACCTACGTGTTGATTCTGAATACCAGCGAAAATCTCAAGCAGCCATGTCAACAGAAAAGATTCTTAAACTCCTGTTGGACAAGTAAAGTCATTGCTAAATAAATCTCAAAATGGCAAGGACCAAGCAGATTTAAAGAAAGAAGGACATTACTCTGATGAATGGGAATTTTAGAATCACTGATCTAAAACAATAATTAATATTGACAAAGACACATTTAAAACAACAATACAGAGAAAGAAGATGATCAATGACTACAACTCACAAGAGCGAGCTGCACGTGAGAAAATGGCAGTACAAAATGCCAATAAGCTGAAATCATGGAAATTGGACAACTTCTTTAAGATAAGAAGAATAGAGAGAAAGGAAGGATCTTTTTTAGAATGTCTACACCAAGAAGGGACTCAATTTCTAGATATGACAAGAATATCAAGAGAGCAAGTACCAGGAACAGCGGACGTCATGGTCGCAATAAAGGTTCTTAACCCAGATTTGGTAAAAAGAACATACTCAATAAACAGAGAAGGGTACAAAGGTTACATGCTGAGACCGAGGGATAAGAAGCCAATATTACCATATGGAGAGATGACGATTAAAGGGCAGCCGGTTACAGTAAAGGAACCTACACCAATTTTGAAGAAAATTAAAAAACAAACGGGAGAATTACATCTGAGTGACATCCCTTTAGAGATACCCCTGCAGGCAACAAAAGAGAGATTTGAAGAGAAGTTCAATATAAAAGTTATATCGGCCAGATTAGACACCATTCCCCTGACATCCATTTACAATGGGAATCGGATTTTCGAAATAGAAAAAGGCAAACTAAGAGATGTGAAAAGAGCCTTTTACTTATTTGGGTTTCTTACTAAAACGTGGTATAAAGGCTGTATTCATCATAGGAAATGCAACAGGTGTGGACTAACGGGGCATACCCCACACAAATGTCCAGGAAACCTGGAACAGCAACAGCAGCAACATCAGCAAGAACAAAACCAACAGTCACTTGACATAACAGACTCAAGAACTGAAATAGAACCAACAAAACAGCAACCAAGACCCAACACACAGCAGGAAAAAACAAATCCGGAAAACCAACAATTACAAAAACCACAAGAGAAAACATCTATACAACAACAGCAACAACAACTACGACAGCCAAAACAACAAGTACAAGAGACGAATCCAAAGCATCTACAGCCAAGCGTGGTAGAACAACAGCAACAACAACCACAACAATCCAAACAAAAATCCAGAGAAACATCGATGACAGTTAATAAGACTAAGCAAAATCCACAAATACAACAGGGATCCCGCCAGAAAACAGACGTACAGGAGAATAAACAACAGAACATCCAAACTATAAGGGCATTGACTTTGGCAACATTAGATGCCCAAACAGCAGAAACAACAAAGAGGACCGAAACAGAGAGAGAGAAAGAAATTAGTCCAAAACAACAACAGTCAAAAGTACAGGTAACCCCAATAGTTGAAGCATCAGGAAAAAATCTAACATCGCAGGAACAAAAGCAGGCATTGACTTTGGCAACATTAGGTTCCCAAACAGCAGAAACAACGAAGAGGACCGAAATAGAGGGAGAGAAAGAAATCAGGAGAGAACAAAGGAGAGCCAAAAGGAGGAAAAAGTTAGAAAAGGAAGAACAGCGTAGGAAAGAAATGGGGGATTACCTCCTTGAAGACGAAACCCTTGACGAAGAATGGTTTATGAAACAAATGGAGGATTACTTACTTCAAGAAGAAGAAGATTAAAAAAAAAACCAAAAAAAACCCAAAACATATGTATATATACACATACATAATAGACAACTATTACAGGAATAGAAATGTATAGAACTCTACAATACATAACATTTTAGACAAACTTTATCATAATAGAACAAAAATACAATATAGCACAATCTTTACATGTAGGGCAGGAGGGCCTCCCTAAATGGTCTGCAAAGATCAACCAGGGAGAGCACCTTCCACAAAAAACAAAAAAAAAAAAATGTCAACAGAAAAGCTGATGTATGTAGACAAGTGATGTTTTATGATAAATCGGATAAACGTAATTCTAAATTACAAACGATTAGCAATGATCAGAAAGTTAACAAAATATAATCTCTAGGCAATGCCGATTAAGTCTTCTTCCCAGTTATTCCCATTTTAGTGGACCAGATCGAGTCCGGTCCTTAAATTTCAGACATGATCAATTACTTTAAAAAAAAACAATCTAATCACTTAACGATCATAAGAGCATGTTTTGTATAAAAAATTAAACAAAATGATGAAACGTTATATTAGCGAATGCGAAATGCCGAACAGTTTTGACACATGCTCCAGATATTGCAATCATCAGTCAGTTATGGTCTTTCAGATAAAGTGCACATAAAACCTTAAACCTGAGAATGATGCAGTTTTAGCTGACCTGACAAGAAAACACTTTAAAGTATTTTAAAATCCCCCCCCCCCATGAATTACTGCCCAACTAATATCTTGGTGTAATGAGTGGGAGCGAGGAGATAGTGACTTAGATACCCGATTGTAGGACTGAAGGTCAAAGGACAAAACGTCACAATTCTGATATTTACAGTTATGAAACAGGTGTAGGATAAAAAGTCTGAGATTAAATTGTCACAATTATTTTTATTGGAATTATGAATAAGAGGTCAACAAATCACAATATGACTTATGTAATTTTTGAAGTATTCTTACCGCACAAATTAGAACCATGATTTATTGGTCCTATTAAAACTAGTACTCGTGCAATAATACATTTTTATCTGCTAAATTCTTGTCCCAAACCACCCTTCCTCAGTTCAATATAATTTGATAACGAGAGACAAGATATCTGCTTTTATCATGCATATCCTGTAACGTTGTTTACTCAGTAATTAAAGAAACAAACCATGCCGCCAATTGAAAAAATTCTTATCATCAGCACCCCTTCCTGTAAAACACACCTTCTCTAAGAAGCAAACCAAAACTATCGACTGCTAAATTATTGTCAAAACCACTGCATTGTGTCACACTTGATTATTTAATTGTTGTTTCAGTGTGAAATATTTGTATCAATTAGAATATTGAGCGCGTATCAGTACGTCAGTGTAATTATGATGACTGAGGAAAAAGTGAATGGAAGAAAGAATGAAGCAGATAAAAGTAACTTTGTTGCGTGCAGATATTACATGTAGATAAATCCAGTAAACACATGCAACAAAGCAATGTTATATTTTGTTGATTTATCCATCACAATTTATGTTATTTATTTTGAGATATCAGTATCACACCATAAATATTTAAATTGATGTATTCCTTTTAGATGCACACAGCGAAACGTGAAACTCTTTATAGAACTAAGTTATTATAATTACAGAATCTCCAGAGAGGTGGTCTCACAATAGAGGACAAAGAGAAATACATAAAATTGATCCATTTGTACATTACGAATCTGCTTTTCCAATGACACTCGGATCGTATTGGTTGTGACATGAATTATTAAGTAATTTGAAATAAGTGTGTACGGTGAACAGATCTGTTATCATAACTACTCAAAGTACAACGTTTGCATGCTCGGTAACCAGGCTTCGTCAGCACCTTAATGGCCGACGCTATTGCTGACACCTATCGGCTAGGAGGAGATAACTATGTAAGCACTGTCTACAGGAAAGGTCTATAGTACGATGCCTTTTGTTTGCAATGCATGTCATGTATATGAATATAAATAACTCAAGTGTTCTGCTAAAAGCAGAGTCTGGCCTTTGAACCTTTGAATAGTGTTATGATGTTATTTTCTGCTCACGAAGGCAAGACAGGAACTAATATAATATCCGGGTACAAAATTTAGATATAAAGAACTGCTTTGGACAATGCGTTTAAATTTCTTTTTGAGTTTGCAGACATTGCGGCTCTAAATTCGTATAAATACGGTCATGAAGAACTATATCGTAGTATATATATCTCCATTCCCTTTAGATCAGACCAACATGCAAAACAATTAAATCAACTTTCGACAGCTCTGGATCACACCTGTGACATCCGCTCGGAACGACTTTTTCATATTCAAGTTATTCGACCTTGCTCTGAATATAGTTGAAGCAATTTTAAAACAAGCTTCATTTATCACAAACGAATGACTTTCAAACGATAGGTATTCTTTATTCAAAAATAATGCTGTCTTGTTTGATGACGTCACATAGGATATCCATTTGTTTCCTTTTATTGATCAAACACTACATATGTTATTTTCTTGTTTGGAAATCACAGTGCTAAATTGATTGGAACAAATAGAAAAACCTAGATCAAGTACGAGAGATTTACCTTGCATTTATCGGTTTTTCGCATTATTAGTGTTCGATGTATAATAAAGTTTCGCCCACCGCTCCGGTGGCCTAGTGGTTAGAGCGTCCGCCTCGGATGCGGGAGGTCGTGGGTTCGAACCCCGGCCGAGTCATACCAAAGACTTTAAAAAATGGTACTAACAGCTGTCTCGCTTGGCGCTCAGCATTAAGAGGTTAGTGTTAGGACTGGTCAGCCTGGTGTCAGGATAATGTGACTGGGTGGGACATCATGCTACATGTCTGCGGCATGATGCCCCAGTACTAGACATCACTATAAACTGTCACACTGCAGACATCGTAGCGATATGACTGAAACATTGTTAAAGCTACGTTAAAAATCTAAATCACACACAAAGGTTCGCCCAGTTTTCAGTTGAATATTGCGGTTGATACATAAGATATTAGACTTTCAAAACAGTGACACAGCACTTTAGAAATGTTAACGCCGCGCCATTGAAAGGTCACACCAGTGTCTCTATCCACAAACAAGTCATACATCTTGATGGCAGACAGGACTGAAATTGAATCTGTTACATGTATGTTAATTTATATACTTGCACAAGGAAGTAAGTTTCTTTATTCCCTGGATATCTTATAATTTAAAAAATAAACTCAGCGTGGAATGCGGCAAGACAAGAAAAACCTTGGTAGGTAGGATGTATAACACTAAATACATGGTCTGATGAAAGCAGCAAAGTTAGGTACATGAAATACTTCGTCGGTAGATGAACCATTTTGATTGCATATGACGTTCCAATTGCAAACGTGGCTCTGTTTTTTATTGCTACAGAGGCGATATCACTTTGGGAACTACTTTTTCTAAATGTAGGAATTATCTCTGCCTTTATATATATATATATTATTAAGACCTGTATTACCATATTTAGGCCTAGCAAAGTTTTGTTTTCTCTTTTCTTTATCTCTCTTTCTCCTTCTGATGGTCTAGTGGCTAGAGCGTCGGCCTCGGATGCGGGAGGTCGCAGGTTCGAACCCCGACCGAGTCATACCAAAGACGTATAAAATGGTACTAACAGCTGCCTCGCAAGGCGTTCAGCATTAAGAGGTCAGTTTGAGGACTGGTCGGCTTGGTGTCAGAATAATGTGACTGGGAGGGACACGATAACACGTCTGCGGCATGATGCCCCAGAGCTAGACATCACTACAAACTGCCACACTGCAGACATAGTTGCGATATGACTGAAAAATTGTTAAAGCAACGTTAAAAATCCAAATCACACACACACACACACACACACACACACACACACACACTTCCTCGATCTGTCTCTCCATCAGGATGAACAGCTCTTAAAATGTGTCACAACTATTGACTTTCTAGTATGTATTTATGTAATCAACCGGAAGGCCCTGTCAAGAATGCCTAAAAATGAACATCAAATAACAAAATGTATGCTTCAAGTATTAACTTTTTTATAATCAGTTTTCCACATGAATCATACAAATAGTCAGTGACTGTACTGACATGACCTGTTGCTATTCGATATTCTGCGTCATTCATACAGTATCTATTGTATGCCTATTGCACAAAAATACAAAATGGACACATTTTTAAGAAATGCTCTAGATTCAGTATAGTACTTAAATTGCTTAACTGTCATGACAATCATAGTCATGTCTGATGGAGAAATCAGGCATTGATAGTGTCGATTGCAAACAAAATTAAGTGACAATCGAAAATTGGGTGCAACGTCAGCTAGCGCTATTGTCTGCTGCCAACACATAAATTCCAGTATGAATTAAGAAATAGACATAAATAGAAACTAAAATCTTTACAAATAAGCTAACAATCATTACAATCTGTTGTTTAATGATGTTACGTTCTAGGTCTGTTTCACCGTTTTGTCAAGTTTCTTCAGAGTCCCACCCCGGCAATGTTCACTCTATCAATCGGCGCAAGAAATGTGTTAATGAAAATAAAAATCTCTTCATTTTCATGTGAAAACAGTCATTAATTTATAAAATACACAATTGGAAGTATGTACATTGTAAATTTATAAAATGTCGATGTTCTAAAATTATTGTAAAATTTCGGATCTTCTTTTTATCGATCTAGTAATGCAGCCGTTAATCGCAATGGCACATAATGGAGAAACAAATAAATGCGAATCGAAGGTTTTTAATTTAAAGAGATATGTAATAAAAATAAAATCTACATTTTTGGAGTAGATATAAGGAAATATTTCACTAGTGAAGTGGAAACATTTTGTATTGCAACTTGTCGTTTCGACAAACGGTACACATTGTTAAATCAATACTCGTCAGTAATTATAGCAATAAATTACTTCACCTCTCATAAGAATGCAGTCTTTCAACTACACTCGTGAAACGTTTTCCTTGTATAGATTCCAATAAAGCAGAAATTCTCTATTTATGTCAGCTTTCTACGCCTCAGTCAGTTTAAATATTCCATGAATAGGAAGTGAATTCATTATTGCGGTCATATTGTGCAGTACTGCGACATAGTAATACAAATTGGAATGAATTTAACAGATATACTGCAGGAAAATAGATATATGAAAAATAGAAAAGTCAAACAATAAGATAAAAAGTCAGAAATAATCGTTTATAATAATAATAATAATAATAATAATATGTGTATATGATTTAGATTTTTAACGTAGTTTTAACAATTTTAGTCAAATCGCTACGATGTCTGCAGTGTGGCAGTTTATAGTGATATCTAGCACCGGGACATGCTGCAGACATGTAGCATCATGTCCCACCCAGTCACATTATCCTGACACCAGGCAGACCAGTCCTACCAGTAACCTCTTAATGCTGAGCGCCAAGCGAGGCAGCTGCCAGTACCATTATAATAAGTCTGACTCGGCCGGGACCCGCGACCTCTCGCATCCGAGGCCGAAGCTATGGACCACCGGAGCGGTAAATATAACAACAACAACAATAATAATAATAATAATAATAATAATAATAATAATATCATCATCATCATCATCATCATCATCGTGAATATCAGTATCACCATTAATATAATGCTATAATATATCAGCTACCGAAGTCTATCCGACGACGACAAAGACAAAGTTCCAGTGTTCTATTACGTTCTAAAATATCTGTACACAACAATTTTAATTAATCAATCAACGATTTTAATTAATCAATCGACGATTTTAATCACTCAGCTAACTTTATCAAAGATGATAAATATGACAATATGTTCGATAAATCTGTATTAAACTCACCGATCCATTAAGATTTAAAATCCTAAATTTTACTGAAAAAAAAAAAAAAACACACCGAAGGAAAGAAGCTTTGTGCGTTTCTTCTGTACCTATTTGTTTGAAAAACATCCTTTCTAACGTTTGTATCTATCAATTTACACTCCATTTGCTTACACCTCGTTTAGATAGGTATGTAAAGCTGTACTGAGGCCGTTGCAGGAAAAAGGAAAAATATATATATGTAATTAAAGTAACAATAGAATAGAATATATACATATGCGTTTGTTTAGTTATGCTTACCCAGAATGCTTCTACAAAGCGGGTGTGCCTGGTCATCGTGTCCTTTCTATTTGAGACTCAGTGGGCAACAGAAAGCGTTTGAATGAAGTCGAATAAGTTTAATGATTGTTCACTTGATTAACCCAATAAAATGGGGAAGTTATATTCGCTATCATCCTTTTACATTGTACTGCAGTGAACATGTCAACACGAGGATGAGGATGTACTCGTCATACACGTCAACAGTTCTAATACAATACAGTTGTAAAGATTACAGTCTATTGTGCAAAGGCATAGTGGACCCATGTTGCCCGTTAATCGCTTTGTGGACCTGAGATGCCAATTTATTGCTTTATAACAGTGAAGGAATTAGATCATTTGCATGAGACTTGAACAAGTTGATCTACACGGTTCTTGTGAAAATGTAATGCAGATATAGTACAAATAATACACAAAATCGTTTGAAAACCGTATTAAATTGCGAAGTCATTAATTCGTTATACAGAAAAGTTTACGCAGAAAGTAGTGAGACGAAAGACATTGACTTGAAGTCGAATTTATTTAAATGAGGGGTCGCTTTAACCTATTGACAGGCGTAAGTAAAGAAACAAGCTGAAAGGTATGTAAATGTGAACAGAAGAGACCCTCTGTAATAGACAAACTTTGATAGTTTTCGAAAGACACATAATAACTGGCGACTACTGATGGTTCCAACAAAGTTGGAATTAAATCGGTCGTTTAAGAGAAAATGGAAAGAAGTGGTGTTTCTTTGAATATGGGTATTGTATAGAATGTTAGTAAGCTACATTCTCTTATTTAATTGTATTCTTTATTTGAGCATTGTTATTTATAGCATACTATTTCTTCTCTCTTTTTGGATGGCTTAGATGATACGGGGGGGGGGGGGATCGCAATGTAGCAACGTTGATGTCTGCTTCCGGATCTTGACCAGTTTTCAAGCGCATGTTTAGCATCCAAATTTGTTTTTATACCCAAATTTGACAGATTTTAAATTGAAATCACGTGGTGGATATTCATAAGTTGCAGGGCTTGTTGGGGGAGTTATAGTCGCACCAAGATCTGATATAAAAGCGATTTCTGAGCGTGGGGAGGGGCATAGGCCTCCATTCAGAGCCTAACGAGCTCTACATGTTGCAGAAGTAAGACCTTTATCTTACAAGATGGCAAACAAACGTCATTAGAAAAAGAGCCAGCTGTACACATATTTTGCTTTATCATCCACGTGCGACTACAATTTTAATTTTACCGTGGTAATAGTATTTCTAGAAAACAATTACAGATTATTTTGACGATTTGAAATAATTTGTGGTAAAATATCTATATTAAGTAATTAATTTACATTCATCAGCATATTTTCCGGGGGTAGGGGTGTGTGGAATGGGGACGAGGAATCTAAATCGAACGTAATTTGTGCGTTTGTATTGGATTTTGAGATTCATCTGCTGTTTCCAGTAGCAATCGTCGCACAGTTTTGTAACAGAGTATCAACTTACAGAAAATAATATATGTTACCTTTTGTACGCTTTGTAATGGTGCCCATATGTATGTATGTATGTATGTATGTATGTATGTATGTATGCAGTGACATGTAAGTCGGAAAATGACGGCGTTAATGGTTTCCCAACATTTCCACCTAAATCAATGTCTTCCACAGGGGACAATGAATCACACACACACAGGCGATAAAAGAAGGGAGTTGTTGCACAAAGGGGTGAAGATGGTGGTTGATTAATTCTGATATATTTGTTTTGTGGGTGGCTTTTGCAAGAGTTGATAGGTCTATTGGGGTTCGGCAGGGATTTCTGTCATCAAGAAGCGGATAAGTGAGGGTCTTATCGTCTATATCTTCATCTGCAAGTATATCTTTCAAAGGTTGACTTACGATCGTTGCGTGTGTTTCTTTCAAATCTTCGTCTGGTTTTGTATGAAACATTTCATCTGACAGAGGTCTGTTGGTTTTAGCGATGCAGCCACTTTTGTTCAATACAACAACAACACAGGACCCCTTAACGGCTGGTTTATTACCATATTCTCCAGTTCAAAGATTATCTTTCTAGTTTGATTAGAGCAGAGATGGTGGAAGGAGGCCGGAGCCGATACTCTGCCATTTGTCCCAATCCACCCCCACCCAAAAATGAGCGTAAAACAACTAGAATATTTTTTACAGTTAGATGCATTAAATTATGACCTGAACAAGCGTAAAATGCAGAAGCATTCGGGGGCATCGCCACCCCACCCACCCCAACCCCTGTCCCGCCTTCTTATTTACCTCCCTGTTAAACAATATTTATGGATCCGACCCTGGTTCGATCAAATTACTATGTGTTTGTGTTAGTGATGAGATGTCACTCTCAATAGCTGACAAGAAAACATTTACAGCTGCACCTTTTCTGACAATTTACGGTTTTAATATTGTTCTCTAATACTTTCTATTAACATTTTTAAAACTTATACTTTAATTGGCGGCGCCGTGTGGCCACTATTGTCCTGACGTGCCGTTGGGCCCATAGATACTTCCCAGCACCTTTCCTTATGATGTAAATAATTTTTTTTAGTTTCTCATAGTGGCAATTATCCGGGATGTAATGCTGGAAGCCAATAATGCACTGCTGCAGATTGTAAATGGCGTATTATGAAACAAAATATCTTTGCAGTGATGTAGATAACTAAATCCCTTCTTATAATATGTAGTTACAGGCGTGGATCCAGAAGTATCGCTTGGAGGAGAGTAAACATCCTCCCCGGCGGTGGGTGGGGGGCGAAACCTCCGGAAGCTCTTGAGATTTAAGAGCATAATTTTAACCATATGATTGTGAGGAAAACTTACTACAATGAATGTCCGGGGACAAACATCATTTAGATACTTTGAGCTGACGTTGGACACGCCGTTTGCCCATTGTGGGTTTACTGTCAGGGCTGTCTTCTCTACAAGATTCCTTTGTGCATAGAGGAGTAGGTACACGCACAAAGCGAGACTCGAATTTGGACATGCATGGACGTCACGATTCCGTTGCCTTATATGCTATCCTATTAGTGTCTCTGCTGAACGAGTGTACACATCAGGCCCGGCCCTAGGATGTGCGGGGCCCAAGGCAGCAAGCGATGAGCGCGGGGCCCCAAGCAAACAATTGCATTGCGGAGAAGCGCGGGGCCCAAGGCGGTTGCCTCGTTCGCCTTGCCCTAGGGCCAGGCATGGTACACATGTAGAGTAATTAAAATGGGTCTAGAACTAACGTCACATTTGCAGAGGGTTGGCAGCAAATAACTTTGCATAGCATACTTAATACTAGTTAGAGTTGGCAAATAACCTTGCATAGCATGTAAAAGTCTCAAGGGCTGCAAAAGAACTCTGCATTGCATGTGGGTAGCTGAACAATAGAGTGTGAACCTCAATCAGTTATCTACGACTAAAAAGAAGAAAACGTCGACGCCTAAGAAAATGGAAAGCTAATAAACAAGAATTGTATTTCGCTACCATATCGTATGACATGTGTCACTGAAAGCTGATTTATCATATCGAAACCGGAAACAGAGCTAGAATGCAATAAATACACTATAAGTAGTGTAGTGGGATAGTCTACGGACAATGGGAATTAGCATTACAGACCCCCCCCCCGGGACTGTCTACGGACAAGATTTCTAGGGACAAAAAAATCACCCTGGGACTGTCTACGGACAATGGGAATTTTTTATCGCGACTAGCACACCCTGGGACTGTATACGGACAATGAGAATTTTGTATAGGGACAAGAGGATTGGAACAGGTAGGGTGACGTCACGGTACTGGACACTTGCAACAATGTAGCAGGGACCGTGACGTCATGCCACCAGTGTCATTTCTATATAAAGTTTGAATCATTCGCACTCTTGTTTGTGTATAGTATATAGCAAATACCGTGACGTCATGCCACCTGTGTCATTTCTGTATAAAGTTTGAATCATTCGCCTTCGTGTTTGTGGATATTATAATATTATACCCAAATTATACAACTGACTAAAAAAATGTTAGATAAGAGAATAATGTTTTTGTGAGTTAAAAGATAAATTATACAATCGAATAAATTTTTTTAGGCAAGAAAGAATAAATCTTTTCGAGGCAGTGGAGTGGCCCTGAAAAGGGCCTTTGGGTTTTTCTTCTATTGTCTCCACTTTTTCCACCAGCTCTTCACTTTTCCAATAATTCCCTTCTTCTTCTTTTTCTTTTCTTCGTCTGGAATCCAGTCAGGATGTCCCATCTCTATAAACTTTTCCTGTACCTTCATCCAGTTTTGATTTAGTCTTTCAAACTCCTCTTTTCTCTTTCTGTTTTCCTTTTCCTTTCTCTCTTTTGCCCATGTGTCTTTGATTTTCGTTACCTCTTCTTTCATCACTGTTCTCATTAGGTCTTCAGATTTCCTTAATTTCTCTAATCCCCACAGGACAAAAGACCACTCCATAAAATTTGCGTGCTCTTCTAAAAGCACCTCACTTGAATGACATTATCAGGTGCGTCCTTCAATGTCCCCACTATCACATATTTACGATGGACGAAGCCTCTTATTTTTTTCACCTCCTCTTCTATCATTCCTGCCACCTGATCCCTGGCTACGTTCAGGCTAGTGACTTGACTGGTCACAAAGTCTTGGCTGTCTGGATAGTTCCATTCCTGTTCCAGCCTTTCCACCACGTAGGCTGCATCCATCATCCAAAAATAACTGTCTCTTAACTCGTTAAACAATTCCATCTTGTGTTGACTAGTCAACGTGGGTAGTCAGACTGACTGACTGAAGGATTATAGTCGCATATGCACTCTGTGCTTCGCGACTGGTTATAGCCCTAGGCTGGGCCCTCGGAGGTGTGGGTATGGTGCCACCACTGCCTCTCAGAGCCCTAGGCTGGGCCCTTCGAGGTGTGAGTATTGTGCCCTCACGTCCTCCTGGGGGTTATGAGTATGGTGCCATCACAGCCCCCTAGTTTGTTTTCAGATCGTATACCCAGCAAGCCGACATGTCCGTAACGAGGCAAAGGCGGAAAGAGACCCGGAAGGGAGGCAGCGCAGAAACGGCACGAAAGCCCAAGGGGACAGCCACCCAAGGCACACCCAAAACCACCACCAGGCGCCCCGGTCCAACGGCGGGACCGGTTTTAGTGTCAAATGTGGTCCAGTTGTGCTAGTGGACTGTCATATGCCAGTATTGTGTGAGTCACCTGTGCAATTTATCAAGCTTTGTTGGGTTGTGAATTTGGTGTGTTGGATATAGATGAAATTTGAATTTTGTGTACTTAGTGTACGTGTCCGTTTTCCGAAATTCTTTACCAATCTGGATGGAGGTGTGCCGTCCTAATAATTATCCGTAATTGGAGATTTTTTTTTTAAATTTTTTTTTTGGCGAGGGATCGAAAGGATCAAGGTTGGTTTTTGTCGGGTCTTCCTGAGCCAAAGTGAAGACCCTTGGTTGTCCATGTCGAGCTGTGCTCTGCAATACCTCCTTCTTGCGAGGATTAATTGCTGCTCGATATGGATTCGCTGTGCTTGTCCGGTAGGGTTTTGTCGAGCAGCAGGTGGAGCTTCCTGGACTGCCCCTTGCCTTTGAGTTTGTCCGTACCAGGGTATGCTATGCTTGTCCGGTGGGGCTGTGGGGCTGGGGGTTTGTGTGGCAGCAGGTAGGCCTACCTGGACTGCCACTTGCCTTTGTTATTATCCGTACGCTTGTCCGGGGAATGCTATGCTTGTCCTGTGGGGTAGGTTGGGTTTTTGTGGGGCAGCAGGTAGTGCGACCTGGACTGCCCCTTGCTTTGATGGTTGTCTGGCAATTTGAGTTATGTAGTTATAATCTTTTCAGATTGGCAAGTTATTAATCTTTTCAGATTGGCAAATGTTGACGTCTTCTGAAGTAGTTAGCTGCGATTGAGTGAAAATGTACATCTTTTCTCTGTACATTTCCCCTTTTCTGTTTTTCGATTGATGGTAGTCTCCAATGGTGTAAAGTTGTTGATCCTTTGGTGCGTTCTGGCAAGTTGTTGATCTTTTCTGCAGTTGTTCTGTGTAGTAATGTCCGTCTGTATTGGTAATAATTTGTTTGTTTTTTTTTATTTTATTTTTTTTATTTTTAAATATATATTTTTTAATTTGTAGTTCGTTATTTTGTTGGGTTACATTTTCCCTTCATTATGTAATTATTTCATGAAGTTAAATGGGGTGTTGAGTATAGGGGATTGAGTTGTTATATTATTTTTGATTTAATTCTATGATGGATTCTGCATAATGATTTGACCGTATATATCCTCTAACCTTATGTCAAAAGCCGCTTCTCTAAGGTTGTTTTTGTACGTCCTTAGCGCTGTTCTACGACAAGTACTTTTAGTGTGGGAAACTAGAAATTCCATGCCGTATACTTCGATATGCATGTATTCAAGTAGCGGGTTAATGACTAGTTTTGTATCAGTAATAAGATGACTCATTAATGGGTGTATACAACCGACTTGCGGGGTTCGTCCTACTACTGCGTCGAATACTGTATAGTGTTACAATCCTATTGGGGTGAACTATAGGGCAAGTTGCTATTAATGAAAGTGGTACCTAAATAAAATATTGAAAAGGTTTGTCGGAAATAGATTAATTTTATGTTTTGAGAGGAATTAAAATGAATTGAATGAATTAGTAAACAAACGATTTGTGAATTGCAATATTAAATATTAAGTATGTTAAATTTGCAGCACGAAAGTGGTGTGTGTTGATAAAGGTTATTGTGGGTGTAGGTTTTAGATATGATGTAATATATTTATGTCTCTTAGGAAGTAGATTATGTTGTTGTAGGTCAGCATTAGGTTCTTATTTTTAGTTGTATCCAGCATGTCAGGGTATGTCTTGGGGGATCCAATGCGACGTTGGTACTCCTGGAATGTCGTCCTTTGTAGGTGGTATTTGCTGCAGTCGTGGAATGTATGCTGAAGGGATTGAGTGGTTGTGCAATGCAGGCAGTTTCTATGGGTCGAGGTGTTTGTTCCACCTTCGGTCAGAATGAGTGTTTTCCCCGTTCTGATACGGTTGAGGGCTCGCAGTTCCTCGTTGTTAAATGTTTTGGGAAGTGTGATGTGTCTGTTGACTTCCCTTTGTATCTGGTATAGCATCCTACCCTTCATGGTTAGATCCCATTGTGTTTGCCATTTGGTATTTATCTGTTGTCTAGCTTGACTGTAGAGTTCCTGTACGGTGTATGGGATGTCCTGAATTTCCAGCAGTTGTAGACTGTGCTTGGCTGTCAGGTCGGTGAGGTCATTTCCTGCGAGATTGATGTGTGAGGGGACCCAGAGAAATTCTACTTGATACTGGTTCCTTTCCAGTTGACGTAGTGTGCACATAGTTTCCTCTAGCATGTTGCTCCGACTCCGTGTTGTTCCTGTTTCCAACGTTGTAAGTACACTAAGCGAGTCGGTGAGGATGAGGTATTTCTTTGATGGTTGCTGTTTTATCCATTGCAGAGCATGTTGGATGACGACCGCTATGCTTTATATACGTGAAGCACGAACTTGAAGGAAAACATCCCTACACTCACTTCACCTATTATGTACTATCCACACAGAAAGGGAGGAAGAAACAAAAGCACCATTTCTACTATCCACACAGAAGGGGAGGAAGAAAAAAAAACCCCACCAATATCTACTTACAAACACATACACACTATCTAACTAGTCAGAAAAACGAAGTGTGGATAGACAAACTTCCATTTTTTGGACATAAAACAGAGAAATGAAGTGCTTATAGACACACTTATAATCTTTTTGACATAAACACAAATTTTGGCAATTTGATTAGTATGTCTTTTCTAGAGTGTTGGGGTAGCCCTGAAAAGGGCTGTTGTGTTGACGGGGAGTAATGGTAATCTTTTACCGTCTAAGATTGCGTCCCCGTCTGGCTGCAGGCTTTCTCACAGGATACGGTCTGCTTCTTCGGAAAGAGAAGGAGAACTCTTTCGTGTCTACACGACAGTCGACAAAACCTCTGTCTGGCTCCTGCGGCTGTTGCTGCTGCTGCTGTTGTTGCTGTTCTCTCTGCTGCTTCTCAAGTCTATACCTTTCTGTGCACTCTTCTTGCTCTTTCTTGATTTCTTCTCAGGAGAGCTCTTCTATCAGGTCTTCGGTCACATTCAACATCCTGACATTCTCTATCTCTTCAGGTATCGGTATCAGGTTTTGCCTGGCACGGTGTAAATTCACGTAAGCTTCGTTCAGCTTGGCTAGTCTTGAAGGCGTCTTCGTATGTTAACGAATCAACAATGGATGGTCGTACTGGAGATCGCTACGCTTTATATGGCTCAAACGCGGACGCGATAGAAAACATCCCTACTGGATTTTCGTGTTGGAACGCTATCATAGCTAATTTCATGGTGAGGGATAGAGAGAAGTAAAAGAGCATTTATAATAATATTTTTTTTTTAAACAAACGACAAACACATTTTTCAAAACACATTTTTTATTCAACAAACAACTAACAATTCAAAAAAAATCACCAAAACTTTTACTTAACTAATTTTTATTTTACTTAACTCACAAACAACAATTCAAATAACATCAAACAAACTGTTTTTGACAAGGTTGACAATGTCGTGAAATCATGTTAGATTTCAACTGATGGAAGTCATGGGGCCATTGATGTACACTACGTTTTCTAGCTAAAGACAAAAGATAGCCATAACGGTCACAAAACCATCGATCTACTTTTTCATCGTTTCTAGAAGAGTCACGATCAAAATAAGTCACTAAATGTTCTAAGGGATATCCAAGTCTGCGTTGATGAAGAAAATACACAAAACATTGTCCACACACTATGGAATCTGTGCCTTCTAATTTCACGTTATTGAATCGTGTTGTCTGGGCATTTCTTCTCATAAAGTCGATGATGTCGTCTTCCAAAGGTGGTAATCCATACGAATCAAAATACTCACACAATCCTCTTGAGGGAAGTAGACGGCTTCCCAGTGGGTTCCAGGAGATGACTTTCGTCCGTGTTGATGACATAAGCTTGATGGTTTTGAGTTTTGCGATGAGGTAGTTCATCTTTAGCACACACGACAGGATTCCAAGAAGCAGCATACGAACTGTTGTTCAAAAGATAATAAAGTTCCCAGGTATCCATTTTTTTTTCATTTTTTTTTTTTCTACAGGTAATGATAAGTCATCGATTCAATTCTGACTTTTTGTTTAAGAACCTGTCAAGTAACCCATTCTTCGCCTCGTCTCCGCACTATGGGACAAGAGAGATTCGATGCAATAGATCTCCAGAGTAGTCAGTGGAGAGAGGAATGATCACACAAGTTTTTATACCACTGATGCAACACTGCTTCTTCCGAGATGAGACTCCAAATTTCCTCCAGATACTCGTCCAATTTTTCTTCTTGACTCATCATCAGACATGTATCTTGTTGAATTTGACTGGGATGATCGTTTTGACATTCATAGCAATCTTTATTTGTCAATTCCGTAATTTTATCCGCCAGGTGTTTGGCAAAACAGGACACTAAATATTGTTCTTGTTCCACCACGTCCTCTTCGTCTTTGTCTTGGGGTTCTGCCTCCACGGTATCCTTCCATTCCATTTCCAAAGATTCTCCACCTTTCAAAGAGGGATGTGAGTATTACATAGTTTCTAATAGTCTAGAATGACTTCTATCAAACTGTTGATTTCTATGGTATTATCGAATTCGGCATGCAGGATGACGTTCACCGTCTCGGTGAGAGTTTCTATAAACTGAAGTTCTACACGCAGTTGACCGGATTTTATAGGGTGGTAATGTCCCTCGTCGCTTCCTTGGTCTCGAGTGGAATCAAAGGCCCACAAAGTGTAACCGCCTGCATAATCTTCGTACAAAATGCCGTGACTGGTGTTGGTTCCTAGCTGTCCGATAGCTTCGTACAGGGACAAGTACGATCTCAAGTAATTCTTCTGGGCAAAATAAGGTTCGAAGGGTCAGGTACACAAGGTCTTGCCATCGCGACTGACTTCAAAATATTGGACATTCTGTAGTGCTTAAACTCAAATGGATTGGCAGTGACGGTTCCGTTGAAGCTGCATTGCTAACGATACCAACGAGTAAACGTTTGGGTAACTGTCTTTAGAACAGATGATCTTCGATCTTGGATCGGAGTCCAGCAGCAAGGGTGGAAGTTTTCACTTCTACCCGTCGTATCGGTTACATGGCAGTTGTTCTGCTCAACGTGTGACTGATGTCGTTTCCCGCTTTAGGTAACACCTCTACGCGGCGCACGTAAAGTCTGGCTTCATGGATGATGGTTTTGTACTCGTTGGCATGACCTATCAAATGGAAAGCGACACTGCTGCGATTCAGTCTCAGCCGGATATCCACTCCGTTTTGCAAATACTTGTCTTGCAACCACAGGTCCAAATGCAAACGATCCATCAGTTCTAAACTACGTCCTTGCAGGATTTTCTTTCGACGGTCGTTAAAACCCACATTTTGAGGATTGTCATCTTCTGTCAGGGCTGTGTCGTTAAACTTTTTCTCACCTGCCGTGTCAGGTTTCCAAACCACGTAAGCATCCAGATGAGTGTTCTTGGCCTCTTTTCCGTACGTCAAGAGATTTTCCAGGTACGCTCGGTAAGGGTAAGTATCCATGCTACTGCTGACCAGTTTGTTATTCAAGTAATTCCACTTCGCTGAACAAGGAATGCATGAAATTGTTGACAGGAGCTACTCTAGCCTCAGCTCCCGGAACGCTGTTGTCCCTTTTGATCACTTTGAGTGTCAGATACAAGTAACTGCTATTCAGATCGATGTTATCTTCGGGCTGTCCTTTGATTTCTAACTCGATGGGAGCTGAATCCGTCAAAGAGGAGACGGGATGAAATTCGACCCATTGGGATTCTGGCATCGTCATCATGGTGGGTGGCATAAAAACAGATCCAGTTCCGACTTGGAGCAGATGCAAGACTCTCGGTGCATCATTTTTCTTTCTCTCTGTTTGTGACTTAATATTCAAAAACGTCTAAGTCTCGGACTGTTCTTCTTTTCTTAGTCTTTCTAGCTCTGGGGGTGTGAAGTCCTCTGAAGGGGTGTTTTCGTCGTCTCTTTCTGCCTTGTCCTTGCTGTGGCGTCAGGGAAGCAGGAATGCCTGACCCAGCAGCTTCCAGGGCATTTGTAGAGTTTCTCGTCGAGCCGAAATGTCTTTGCCCGTTTGAAGCAAGACATTTTTGCCTGCTCTCAAGAAAGCTTCTTTGGGGTTTTGTTTGTCGATGATTACATTTTGTAGAAATTCTTTGCCTTGAGGCCAAAGCGGCAACTTTCATGGCGTGCAATCCCCGTGTCACCATGGGTTTCAATACGGGAGCCACCGAACGAAAGGCAGATTTTAGCATATCTCCTAAACCATGTCTTCGTTGTCGAGCGACTCCTATGTACACAGGATACATGACTTATAAGTGGTTTAAGTAATTGTTTTCGAAAATGGAGTTTCACTGTGACTTTCCCTTTGGTGAATGGAATATTTTGTCCCAGATCTCCTTTCATAGTAATGTTGACAGTGTCAAAATACGACTTACTGACGGGCAGATAGTGAGGATGTCCAAATTTGCGGTGAACGTGGTAGGTGTTTCCACCTTCCTCGTCAGCGTTCGTGGTAGAATCCACTTTGAAAGGAATAACAGGCAGTAACGGTACGGAGGTGTCTCCCACCACATTGTACTCCACCACATCGGAGTGCACAACGATCAAATTCAGTCCTTGGTTGATTTCTACAGGGAATCTAAAATATTTCGCAAAATCCAAGTTGCCGGTAATGGCTATTTCGTTTTTCCTCTTGATCAACTTGGGGCCTCCACCCAGAATGTCATACAATTCAGGACAAAATGTAATGGCCAACACTTTGTCCTCTGAAAATTTCATCAGTAGGCGATGAGCTATCTTACTGTACTCGAGGGTGACACTTTTTCTGGTTTTCTCCAAGGCTTTGCCAAACACGGCACTGAACTTGGTAGCAATCGCGTTCACCACGTGTTGACCGCTAAAATAATGCCTGCAGGAATGGTCAACAGATAGGTGAACCGTTTGGTTCTGTTGTCTTGTGTTTTCATAGAGTCACCTGCAGTGGCGCGTTCATCCAAGTTTTGTTGCACTTGCTCGTCATGAACTTCCAACGTAAAAGTGTTTTGATTTTCAATGATGTTTTTGCGGATCGAATCTGTTTCCTGTGGGCTTTTCTTTTTCTTTTTCTGGGGATTTTTCTTTTTCTGGGGCTGTGACCTGGTCTTGACACCGTTGCTTTTTTACATTTTCTTCTGGGTACGTTGGGGAGTGGCTTTTTTCTTGGGGAAGACTTTGGGAGGATTGGGATCCCATTTTAAGAGGGAGCGAATGATGACACCTCCTAGAGAACCACCACCTCCAGGCTTCAAAATGATTTGCTGTTTGGTTTGAGTGTCGATGCGTGGATCGGCCAGTTGTGTCAAGGCTACTTTGTTTCTTTCAAAAAAGCGTTTGGTTTGATGTGGAATGTGAATGATGCCTTGCAGTAATTGACGTGCTGTCACCGTAAACCATCGTAAGACTTCTTTGAGACTAGGTTCTAAGACATTAGCACGTATTTGAGGATGTTTTTCGCGACTGATGCCGTACAAGGCACGAATCAATTTGACGGGAAGATGAGACTGAAGAGAGGTTATGTTGACGATGTGTGAGACAGACCTAAAGTGACCGAGGTTTTTATAGACATTTTTGTTGTTGTTGTTGTTAAGTCGACGAAGGGGACGTGTACACGACAGGCTCCCCTCCCCCCCCCCCCGTCTTGGCACCAGTGGTGAAACAGATGGGTGCGAAATCGCAATAATCGGTGGTGGTGGGTTTCCACGAGTAAATAGGCGTGTGGGGTTTGAGTGGCATCGTCGTACGCATGAGTCAGCCAAGGCGTTCCTAAGTCCTAAGTGTTTGGCTAAGACTTGCACTTGCGATTTATCTCTAAGGCTTCTAAACAATACCACGTAATGAGCATTGAGACTGATGGTGCGATAGGTTTTACTTTGTTGGAACAAAATTTGAGTGCTGTAAATGACGCTAGTATTACGATGATGACCTTTGCACGTAAACCAGAGTTTAATTTCTTCTTCGTCTTCTCCTAACATGTCGTCGAAGATGATCAGATGTGTTTGACTGGGGTCAGACACGATCCCGTCGTCTTCGCCAGAATGCCTTCCACAAACATGATGGAATTGTCTTGACTTTCTCGCAGAAGGCTGTACGCCGATTGCCACTCTTTGTAACAACCACACGATCCGTTGAGGTGGACGATCGTTCAAATGATGTTTATGTTCGATCAAACGTTTGACAAATTCGGTTTTGCCTGAACCGCTGGGTCCGGCAGTTAACATGTGAAAGGGATGCCGAAGATACAAGGCCTCCCAACTGGCACGATCTAAGTTTTCGTCGATGACTTTGATAGTGGAGGAAGAGGGAGCAGAGACAGTAGAGGTAGCCATAGTAGTGCAGGTAATGTCAGTTTTGACACGAAGACAGACAAGACAAGAGTTTTGATACTTTTTTCAGGACACGTTTATTGCATACTTTAAATGTGAACACGAAAGACAAAAATACATAAAAGCCAAATGGTTAAGTACATGGATAAAATACACACCAAAACGATCAAAGTAGAATATAAACAAGTCTCTGTACAACATTTTTGGTGACGAAGTTGTGATGTCGTAGGGACAATGTGTAATGTTCTAAGAGTCTCAGCACTTGGCAAGGTCGCATAGAGGTCATCCCGGAACGGCATTTCGGGAATGTCCATGTAAATGACGGTCCTGTCCAGAAGGGAGTGGTTTTCATCGGTGACGGGTTCTTCTTCTGGTAGTGTCACTAACATGTTTAAAAGTTACTTTTTTCACTGAACGTTTCAAGTCAGGATCACAAATCTTGGGCATAGTGTGCCACTTCTTTTGTCCAAGCCTCGAAGCCCAAACTTTTCCAATCACGTACATCTTTCCAGTGATGGTGTAAGTCACAAACTATATACACATCGTCGTACACATCTGCAGTACCTAAAAGTTGAGGAATCTTTTCCCGTAGAGGTCGAGAAGTATCGAGAAGAAAGCGCAAGGCTTTTAACAGAATGAGTCTCTCGTGTGCATTTAAAGGAACCACTTTCATGTTTTGGGTGGTATGTACTGTTCGTAATGAGTCCACAAGGAATCAGCTGGTAATAGAAATCCCAGAAAGAAAGTCACTAAGACACTCTCCACACGTCGACCCCAATTCAATGGACACTGTCCTTGTAAAAAAAAGATGATAATCCTCCACCGTTTGAATACTGTCATTGATTTACTTCCACGGAATCTGTTCTATCACGAATGATGATGGTCGTGGCATGGTAGCCTGTTGTTATATCCTCTTTTGTCGGAAGCAATAAGTGTGCTTTCTGCACATGATGATCGTACTCCAGTGGCGAAACTAAATGGTTTAGTCACTAATATGCACATCACACACCGTTTAGAAGTTTCCTCTTGAACTAAGTTTACGTTGTGTAAAAGATTTTGGTAATCCTCTAACTCTTCTTCTGGAATTCGTTGCAGTATGTCTACCTTGTAGTAAGAAGAATCACTAACAACAATCCAATCCTTATCGTCCGGGAGTAGTTGATCAATGTCTGACCACTTGAACATTTTCATCTGAATCACTCCTCTTATAGCATTTAGGTACCAGTGATTTAAACATCGGTGACGTATCGGATACAATTGTTCTTTGCGTTTCACTTGTATTTTGACCAACTCTCGGTAAATGCGTTCTCTCAACTCCAGAGGTAGGTTCTGAATGTCCTCTTCTAAACTAGACATTCGCAGCAATGTCTTTCTTTTGTTGGAGGTAATAGGTGTACTTTTTGCACAGATCTAATCGTACTCCAGTAGCGAATCCAGTTTTTTTAGTCACTAGTTCATACACTACACACCGCACAGAATTTTCCTCTTCAGACAAAATTTGATAGCGTAAAAGATTTTGGTAATCCTTTAACACTTCATCTGGAATTCGTTGTAGTATGGCCAGCTTGTAAGTAGAAGGATGAGTAGCAACAAAAGTCTTCTGTTCCTCGTTCAGTTGAACAGTGTCTGACCATTGGAACGCTTTCACGTGAATCAGTACTGTTAGAGCATTTAGGTACCAGTGGTTCAAACATCGATGACGTAACGGATGCAATTGTTCTTTGCGTTTCACTTGTATTTTGACCAACTCTCGATAAATGCGTTCTCTCAGCTCCACAGACAACCCACGAATGTTCTCTTGTAAAGTATCCATGACCATGTCAGTCAGTATTTATACCCACGTTGAGGGTCACTTCTAATTGTCCTGATTTTATTCAAAAACTTCTCCTAGAGCGAAAGTAGCGGAGGTAGTGAGTAATTTCTGACCACAGCCATTTAGGGTAACGGTCAAGAATGGTAATAAAATCTTCTGATGTAAACGGTCTAAAGCGGAACAATCGGATGAACACAGACGTGATTCAGAGAAATCTGACTTGTTTGGTGACTTTTGTCAATTTCCTCTTGTGAATTTCTCGATATAAAAGTTCCTCAGTCAACAATTGAGATTTTGCTCTGGCAAGTCCCTGCCAAATTTCCTGGTAGATCTTCTCTTGCAATTCGTTAGGTAATCTTTGAATATTATTTTTCAAATGTGGTTTAAATACTTGTCTAGGTGTTGTCCAACGTTTGACTCCTAGCAAAGCTGGTTTCTTAAACGACATGGTATGCCACTTGAATGACTAGGTCCCAATAAAGGTAGGTAGTGACAGTGAGGAGACCATCGAGCATGTTCCAGGTAAGCCGAGGCTTTCTGCTCCCACTGGTGAAGTGACACACCGCAACTGAAGCACCTGACTTTATCCCCTTCGCCCAAGTAGATATATCCGGCTCTGGCTAATTCTTCGGGGGTGGGTCCTCCCAGATGTTTAGGCCATTTTCCTTGGAGTATTTGGAATCTACTTTCAAAGTCGCAGTATTCAGGCAATCGCACAGGGAACGAATATTCGTCTTTCACAGGTTCATTTCAATATGGGTACGGTGAAATCCACAGGTGTTATTTAGGGTTGGATGACATACGTAGGGTGGTAGCCGCATGGTTTCTCGTGGAGGATGACATCCTCCATGAAAACCAGTAAAGTGAAAAGGTGTACGATAACGAGTGGCATCGGTTTCGCATACGTCAGATTTGACACGCACAGCATCACTTTCCATGATAGGTATGGTAGTAGTAGTCATAGCAAAGTTCCCATGATGTGGTACGGAATCGCTGAGGTCTCATCGTACGTCATCCCTGTCATCGCAAGGCACAGCATCGCATTCGAATTTGCTCTCGGTTGATACTTGCTGTTTGAAAGTATTCATCTTTCTCGCTTGGTGTTGGTAGTTACAATAAACTATTGGTCTTGGACGTTGTCCCTTTCTATATGCTGACCAATATCAGCGTGTCCGTACGGTAAAGTGAAGTGGTTGGGAAGCCGTACTCGCATATGGTACACGATTTGATACACTTTTTCCAATGGTCGACTGACGATTTGGTGTATGGGTAAACATACAATCTTGTGAGTTTCGTAGGTGGTCACTTTAAAGTTTCCATCCTGTCCAGACTGCAAGGCTTCTTTCAATACGCCAAAGTTCACCACTCGACCGGTGCGATAATTGAGAGTCAAGCCTTTCACTTTACACTCGGTATGCAGTTCTCCTTGTGGGTCCCGGTATTCGTACCCGTAATTTGTAGGACCGCCACTAGCAAAACTTAGAATCTTTTCGTTGGGGTGCTCATCCGTCCAGGCTCCTAAACGGTCTCCTTCGATGTCAGGGTGACAGTGACACAAGTGATCGATGTAGATACAATTTGTCCGTGTCAAAATACTGTACACAATCTCCTAATTGGTGTAAAGCTTCGTACAATTTTTAGCGAGCATGGGCTGTCACGTAAGCTGCAATGATGACATTTCCAAATTTCGTCGGCTTCTACAAAGTAAGGTTCTTCTTCGTAATTGACCACGATCAAGTCCTCACGAAGGACGTCCACGTATTTCATGTATTTGGTTTTGTCGCGAATCATCTGGAAATAGTGGGAAGGTTCTGTCAAATACTCCGTCTTGGGTAAACACGGTCGTTGTGCCATTTTTCCCCATAAGCAATTTAACGTCACTTTCGCAAACGATCGCCTTCCTTCGTGTTTGCTTCACGTGGTCTAAAGTGATGCCTTCCTGCTCCCAATATTTCTCTTTGAATTTCTTTTGATCTTCGGGAGTATAGCACCAGAAAAGATAGCCACTGTCTTCTTGTTTCAGTTTCAAAAGGCATCCACGTAGTCTGCGAAAATGCCTTTCTGAGTATCGTCGCCCTTGTGGTATTTTTCTGTCTTGGGAAAGAGGTAAATTTCGTACACTTCTAACAGTTGGTATCCGAAGTCCAGAGCTTTAAACAATTCCACGCAGACCAACGTTCCCGTCAAGGCGCGTTCTTCCTGAGTGTCTGACAAGGTCGGTCTTGGTTACACGTTTCGGCACGAGTACGACAGAAGGGAAACATCAGTTTTCCTTGGCAATGGTGAGGTAAAACGGGATGGTACAAGTTCGTGGGAGGCAAGACTTTGCACTTGATCAATCCTTCGTATTGTCGAATGTTGTCCAGGTCGATGTGTTTCGTCAGCAATTGGGGGTGCCCTGCGGGAAAGTGACAATATTTGCACACCTAAAGATACAGCGAACACACGTCCAAGTATATGATTTCTTCTCCTTTCTCCTCGTCGGCTTGGTACAGCAAACAGGTGACATTCGTCCGTCCTCTGTACAAACTGTCCCGTGGGTTCAGTGGGTCCACCAACTTGTAACTTTTCACGATGCGTTTAAGCTCGGGATCGGTTTTCAATCGGTGATCGTACTCGTATTCCCACATTTCCACCACTTGGTATCCTTGCTGTTCAAACTTCAAGCGACGCTGACAAGTAGCCTGGTACAAGTCTTCCATGGCCCGTTGTAAAAATTGATTTTTAGTGTCACGTTGAGGGTAACAGATCGGACATCCGTGAAATAAGCATCCGTTAAAGTCGTACACGATCTTGGGGTTATCTAAGTCCCAACCATCCACCGAATACGTTCCGATGGTCTTTCCGCCTCCTCCGTTGCGGGCGTGTTGGATGCATTTGTCTTCCTGGTTGCACAAGTAATGTAGCCAGCGTAGGGCTTTGACCGAATATTGACGTTTGACAAAGTTTGCCGTTTGAGGGCTTATGACAGCCAGGGTGTTTTCGGGCATGAATCGTTGGCAGTACACTAGGGAACACGCTTTGGCAATGGTGCAGGCTTCTTTCAAAGGATCGATCCCTCCGTGTTCCATGAACAGTTCTCGAAATTTTCTACAGCAACACCATAAAATGTCCACGTCGGAACGACAATACTTTAACATTTCTTCCTGAAAGTCGAAAGGGTCCGAGGCGTGAGTCTGGTACCAAGCGTAGAAAGCTTCTCGTTGTTCGGTACGCATGTTGTCGGGGTCGTAGTAGTGAGCCTCAGGCAAATGGGGTAGAACGGCGTGTTGATTGGCTTCGGTATTGAAAAAGTGCGGAAAATAGCCTTTGGCCATTTCTGTCATTCCAAACGTTTTAGGCATTCAGCTCAAAGGCATGGCCAAGTAACTCATCGAATCTTTAAACTGCACTGGTCCCACTTGCATGGAGATGATTTTGGCTCCGTTGAAAGTCACTTTAGGAGGTTCGGTACTTTGTTCCGTCTAGTATCTGAGAAGAAATTGCCCATCGTATCCCGAGAAATCGTGAGCCATCACCGTGACATGGCGATGATAATCTCCGTAATGTTCGATGTCCTCTTGGCTCCACGTCTCCATTGGGCGAATTCCCTTTCTTCTGGTCATCTTCCTTCTCTTGTTTGGAATGGTATTTTTGAATGTAGCATTCGTGTTCCAAGTCCACGATTTGGTGACAAATGTGACATCGCTTCTTTCCTGAACATACGCGCGCCTTGGCATTATTGCTACGTATGATTTTTCCACAAATTGGGCAATCTCGTGAGTTGACAGGCACTTTTCTGCTGTGAATCTTGCGTGTTCAGATGTTGTTGGTAACAAATAGGACTGACAAACGTGCGCTGACAAGTTGGGCAATGCACTCGTTCTTGTTCTTCGTCAAGAGAGGGTTTAGAGGCTAAACATCCTGAACATTTCAATCCACAATGCTTGTGTTGCTCTCGATTGTTATAGCCATAGTCCAATTTCTCACAGTAGTAACTGTATCCCAGGAATCTGGTGATACTGGTGATGGTATTTAAATGTTCATCGTGATGATAGACGTGAATGTATTTTCTCTCTTTGAAATCTTTGCCTCAAAACAACAGAGGTCCACGCACATCTTGAGGGTGCACTTTCAAGGTGTATCGTGGAGCCAAGACGTTTTGCAATTCTTGCATTTCAGGAATGCCACAGGGTGTGTCTTTGGATATCCCCGCTTGGTGTAGCAGGAGTTCTGCTTCACTTCGTTGTTTGGCTCGGTCCGATTGTGGAATGTTCTCCCAGGCTCTTTTCCATTATGACGTGTCGTTCTTGTCCGCATACGTTCGTCCCACCATGATGGCACAGGCTAAACACATCTGGTCTTGAGGGTTGCTAATTTGAGCGAGGCTCTTTTTTGGTGCTACGATGGTCGTCCACCAATAGCACCTTTTTGCGTTGTCCGCTCCCTTGGGGAAGAGAATCGTGGTCATGAACAGTGTCGCTTTTCCATCGGTGATGTGAAACTTGTCGTTGGATTGTTGCACGTGTTGAATCTTGTCGATGACTTTGGATGGTGTCAGTTCTGCTGGGCTGCTAAACTCGATCCAGACGGGGGATTTCAAACTGTGGTGATGAATGGAAAGTCTCAAGTGATCGTCTTCTTTGGCTTCATATTGCTGTTTCAGTGTGGTTAACAAAGAATCCCACACAACGGTGATGAACCCCTCTGCTTTCTCCAGCGGTACGTCAGACTTGAAATCTTTAAACTTCACCGTGTACGTGTAGGCTGTGGTTCTACATTTTCTAGAGGAGCGTTTGTCTGTTTCTCGAATGTGGTAGTACTTTTCAGGGTTTAGTGGTGGTGGTGATGGTGGACTTTGGTTTGGTGTAGACTCTCTGGGCCTGGAGTCTGGCTCACTCATGTCATCTTCAAAATCGCTGGCATGAATTTGAGCCAAGACTTAAGCTACTGTGCGAGGCGATAAGTCACTTTTCTGTCTCTTACTTCTCCTTTATTCACGAAGTGATGCGAACGTTTCATCTTGACTGCAAAAAGTCAAACGACTACATTTGAAACGCCTTGGACCCCAATGTATCTATGTCAGACCAGTGTATATATAAAGGGCCAGTGCCTCCCCCCCCCAGTATTGATTTCATTCTCAAGCCTACCAGAACGATGGAAGAGCCCACCCAGATCGAACTTCTGATCAGAGCTTTGCGAGGTCTCATACGAAAGCTTTCTTCAGACAAGCCAACGGACTACTCCCCCTCCTTTCGAGATAAAAGTCAAGATACTTGCTATATCTGTCAGAAGAAAGGGCATTGGGCTGCAGAATATCCAGACCGTCAAAAAAGCAAGACAAGTGTCAAAAGAGAGAAAAGTCAAGATACCTGTTATCATTG